>PVKP010018919.1:0-43437 GCA_004027715.1 Plecturocebus donacophilus | reverse complement strand
TAATACAATTTAGGGGTTCTTTAAATTTTTTTTTTTTTGACATTTCTCATTGTATTGCACCATGTCAAGTAAGCATGAACCACTGTGGCAGTATATTGAATTTTCTTCAGGTAGTTCAAAACAAATTAATTCTCTACCCACACATCATTTAAAGCACTAATTCCCTGTGCAGCCCAGCAAACTTCAAGCTGTACCTGTTCAGCATATAAAGTTAAGGCAGTTCACCATAAACACCTGTTAAAGTTTATAGCCATCTGCTTCCTCAAGAAATCTAAATTCTAATAATATAAAATTAACAGATGGGAAAGAGCTATAACCTCAGCTTTGAAGAGGGTAACTGCAACCTTTAAATTAACATAGTGCCATTTTGCTGGTAATTATTTACAATGGCCACGGGGACGTAGTTCAACAATGATATCCCATTAGTGACATACTCTGCTTTTGTTTAGAGATAGTGTGGATGGAGTGTATCTCTTGATATATTAAAAACTCCAACTTAAGGTAAATCTTCCTCCTTAACTAAGGAGCAAGATAATTAAGATGTAATGAAATGGAGTTCAACACATGACAGTCCTAAGAATAATGGAAAGATACCTGTGAGACTGTAAGTGGCAACGTTTTAAATAAAGTTAAAGTTGGTAATAATCCACTGGCATAAGATTAAGTATGCAAATTAAATTTTGAGAGGAAACTTCTAGCATACTGGATATTTCAGAAACAATTTCTCTTAATATTCACAAATAATTGAGAAGACTATTGTGGCATAAAGACTGATTCAGAAAAAAAAAATAAAACCATTTATAAACCTCAGGGTTTGTTTTATTTGTTTTGCAAAATTAGCATGCCTATGCGCCGTTTTCTTTTTCTGATCTTAAAAGTAATGCCTGCTCAATATAAATAATTCAAACCCTATAGAGTGCTTAACGTAGAAAGTGGAAGTTAACCATGATTTCATGCTCCACAAACCTGAGGAAAAAACATCAATAAATCTTTATTTTTTCAATTAATAACTCAAGAACCCACATGCTATTTTTGTAAGGAGTCCAATATCTACCATGTGAGCTGGCTCCAAGCTGCCCACTGTTCACCAGGACTAAATAACCCCAGTCACAGCTAGCCAACACTATGAAGAGAGTACCTGAATCTGAACAGCTTAGTGCCATGATATCTCTTGCCACTCTTCTGTTGGAAAATCTAGTCTTCCATTACATGACCAAAAGTGCTAGTCTACACTGTGGAGATGCTTGTGGTATCTGCATGGTCTGCTGTAGCCTTTGTTAATAGAGGAGTTAATTTAATTCTGTCCTTCGTCTTCACATTTCTTTGCTTGCTCAAGTTGCCCCCTACACTGGATGTATTAATCTATTGCTTCTGTGACAAATTTGTGGAAAGGTACCAGGATCTGTCACTCCCAAATATACCTCTTTTACATATGAATTATTTTGAGCAAAAGGCCATTGAGAACCAGTGGATCCAGGAAAAGCTCTAAAAACAGGGCATGAGCTTTCCTTTTATAAAAAAAAAAAATTCTACTTGTAAAGACATTTTCCATTTGTAAGTGGAAATTACAAATTACAAATGCATCCCTTTCTCACACCAGAAGCACTCTTAACAGCTCTTGTCAATGGAAAAGGCACTAACCATACTTTTTCCTGGTACCTCACTCCTTCCCCAACCCCAAACTCCTTTTGCTTGATTTAGCCAAAATTGTGTATAAATCCAGTTCTAACTATTCTTTGGGTTACTATCTCTGAATGCTCCCATGTGTATGTGTGATGCACATATTAATAAACTATATTTTTCAGTTGTTAGTCTGTCTTTTGCTAGTCTAGTTTACAGGACCCTTGCTAGAGAACTTCAGATGAGTAGAGGGAAAAGTTGTTAGTTTCTGCCCCCACTTCTTTTATAGTGGAAATAAAGGAAGATCATCCACATGAGAATACACAAAAGCTAAGTATTCGGAGTTTGCTGTACTTAGAGCGTCAGCCACCCTTACTTGAATTTGGCTAAGACTCAAAGGCGAGCCAGTGAGTAAAGAAACTTTATAGTGGAAAAATGGAAGGTTTAACATGTATGCTAACTGGAGACTACTGGCATAGAGAAGCTGTAGGCAATCAAAGCAGAAGCAGGGCATTTTATCTGTTGGAGTTGAGACGCATATTTGTTTTTCTCTGGTTGGTCCTAAATTGGAAGTGGCAACAAAATTAGAGAAGCTGACAGTTATTGACGTAGTCTTGATTCTTTTGGACCAACTGCTAAAGATGTTGTGGTTTGGCTTCCTGGATTGGTTGCTGCGGAGTTTGAGGGTCAGGTTTTTATTCTGATATATGGTCTGACCATTATCCACTTGTGCATTCATCCTCTTACAATGTTACCAACAATTTAGCAGCTTCAACAATATGGAGCTATTTTGTCACAGTTCTGTAGGCCAGATGGCCTATATGGGTCTCAAGGAATTAGGATCATCTGTTAGCAGGCTTCATTCCTTTCTCGAGGTTATAGGGGAAAATCCATTTCTCTCACATTGGAGTTTTCAGAAGAGTTCAATTGCTTGAGGTTTTAGGACCAAGGTACCCATTTTTTCTAGCTAGCTGTCGACTCAGAGCTATTTGCTGTTTCTAGAGGCTGCCACATTCCTAGGTTTTGATTCCTTCCTACATCTTCAAAGCCAGCCAAGTTGGCTTTCACTCATTTACTGCTACAGTACAAATGTTAAGAATGATTAGATAATTGGCTGTATTGATGTGAATGCTTGGGTGGCAGGGTGAGAGGGCATTTAAGGTTGAGGCAATAGCGTGTACAAAAGAACTGAGGTCCATAAGTATAGGTGATGATGAAAAAAGCCAAACTCTGTAATATATTCTAAAAGATTTATTGTGAGCCAAATGTGAGAATAGGACCCATAGGCCAGCCCCACTGAGAACATGTACCTAAGGTCGGGGCACGGTTTGATTTTATACATTTTAAGGGAATGGAAGTTACAGGCAGACATCAATCCATACATGTAAGGTGTACATTGGTTTGATCTGAAAACGTGGGACAACTCAAAGTGGGAATGGGGCTTACATGTTATGGATAGATTAAAAGATTTTCTAATTGGCAGTTGATTGAAAAAGCCCTATCTAAAGACCTAGAATCAATAGAAAGGAGTGTCTGGGTTATGATAAGGGGTTGTGGAGAACAAGGTACTTATGAAGATGAAGAGTCACAGATGGCATTTTTAGAGGCAATAGATGGCAAATGTTTCTTATTCAGACAGTTAAAAGGTGCTAGAATGTCAGCTAATTTCTTCAGCATCAGAAAAAGACATGGAAAGGGAAGAGTATTTTTATAGAATGTATATTTCTCCTACAAGAGACCCCTTTGCGGGACCATTTCAAAATATATCAAAAAATATATTTTGTGGTAAAATAATTTCTTTCAGAATTTGCAGTCTGTTATGTGATGCTGTAAGAGCATCAGGTTGGAATTTGGCATCTTATTGCTACAGTCCGTTTTGTCAATCTTAAGATGTGTTTTAATGTGAATGCTGATCAGTTGTGCCTGAATTCCAAAGGAAGGAGGATTTAATGAGTTATGTCTGATACTCCCTTCCCATCATGCCCTGAACTAGCTTTCCTGGTTTCTTTGGAATCCCCTAGGTAGAGAGGAGGAATCCATTCAGTAGGTTGGGGTGCTTAGAATTTTATTTTGGTTTACAGTGAGATTCAGAAATTTAGAGTTGGTGGGAATTTCTAGAACTTAAAGTACAAAAAAAGTAGAAGTCAAAAACTGCAGTGGTCATCACGGGTCAAACCAGGATACGTATATTGTTCTAAAAAGGATTTAAGATGTTTTCTCACTCTTTGCAAAAATAGCTGGCACATCAACAGTCCATATGCCCAACAAGAAGATTCAAAACATCCTTGCTTTAGAATTACTTAGAGATGAATTCAAATTCTGTTTCAGCCATTCACTTACTGCATGATTTCAGCCAGTTAACTTCAGGAAACCTCTATTTCCTCACACGTAGGATAGAGATAACTATAACTTTCACATACGTTTTGAGCATTACATTAAAAACTACCTTTACTACTTAGGAAAGCAAACAGGATACTGGTAATAATTTTATTTTATGTTTAAAGTATATTATATCTAGTCCCAGATCTAAATCTATAAAGACATTGATTAACTTAGTGGATTTCCACTCCCAAAGGAAGAGAAAGGTCTTGTCACTCAGCTGGGTACATCAGTATAACCAGTGACTGAACTGGCTGAGGTCACAATTCAGTTTGTACTAGAGGGATCAAAACATGTTTAAAGTCCATAATCATTAAACTGAAAGCCATGACTTAACCATACTAAATTTAGATGCATACCTTGGAGCCCATTTTAAATCACAATATATCTTGTTAGCATTTATAGTGAAGTAAATAGTTTCCTCCAATTTACTATTAATGTCACATATCAATTTATTCAGAATGGTGATTTCTGGTTTCATGACCCTTGGAAAAAGCAGAATAGAAATAACAACATCCCTATATCTCACACATTATAAAATTTCCAATTTTCAAAACTTGCTTAAACTTTTGTCAGTTTTTCCTTATAGAATTTACTTTTTTTCATATAAAAATACAGGAATAAGGCATTAAGTGAATTATAGGTTTACCTTTGAAAAATCTCACAGCAGAAACATGAATTTTAGGATAAAATTATTATTTTCTCTCATCTTTTTATTTCTTAGACTAACCCTTTGAGATGTGGGTACTCAATCACTTAGGATCAATAATAACTAAAAGCAATCCAAACAAAATGTTCCCGTAGAAAATCTTGAGAAATATATAGGTGTCTCTCTCTCTCCCCCAATAGACACCCATCTAAGGTATAGCTAACTTTATGCTGGGGATAATAGCAATACTTATTCTTTTGTGGTTGTGAATATTATTATAGGGCAATGATTATATAATTCTTAGAATAGTACCTGGTAAATATCAAGAATTCAATTGATGTTAGACTTTCAGTCAGTATCATCCTTACTGCAGCTTCCACTGTCATTAACCATTTCTTTCTGTTTGAAATATTTTAGCTGTTTGGCTTAAGTAGGAAATGAAAATCAGGTCCTTATACTAGGAAGAAAGACATAACCTGCGGAGACTCCCAGAATGAGAGCAGGAGAAGGCACTGATGTACCCAGGCTCCTTGTCTGTGACAATGAGCGTGTGCACATTGCAATCCCATGAGAGGGTATTATACTCTGTGCCAGGGTGGGCTTATGTGGGAAGGGAAACTTCTTGAGGGTTCTAGGTCCCCATCATGAAGTCCAGAGTCTCTGACCCTACCTTTGTGATGTTTTAAAGTTAGGATGTAGCAAAGATGTAAGTGGCACCTCCTTAAATCTCTCACCCTTGTGCAATGCACAACTTGAATGCCTGCGTCTATATGCAGCTATCCTTTGCCCCTCATGCTGAGTTTCAAACATCACAGACCTCTAGGAGTATACAACGGTCTTTGATGTATCCAAATGTCACATGTGTATCTACCAATCATCCCCTTCATCCTTCAACACACAGTTACAAACCTTCTCTTCTCTGAAGGCTTTAGTGGCTTAACTGGGCACAAATAATTACATTCTCCTATAAGTACCACTATATATTCTGCATATATTTTATATACATTCCTATGAAATCAACAATATCTCACCTCTTTTTGCCTAAAGGATTGGCAATCCTTTATATTTGATCCTAATATAATTGCAAAAATAACACTGACTTTGCAAAGATTTGTTAAAATGTCAGATAATGTGTGGGTTCCTCAGGGACAAGGACCATATCTCATTTAAAATAAAAGCAAAATTTTGTAATATTTAACTACAAATGTTTATATTCTGCTTCAATATATTCTGCTTCAATAATCTTTAGGTGTAACCTAATTTTTCTGTGTCTCAATTTCCTTATGTGAAAAGTGAATCCAAAAACTCCAACGCTCAAGATGTTTGAAAGGATTAAATGATATAGTATGTGAAATTTTGTTTTCAAGGTAACATCATTTAATTCTTTTTAACTAATCTTATTATTGTTCTTCAGTGAGATTAAGATAAGTTACCTGAATAATTGCAAATGTGAACATGGAGCCCTCTTGGTGAGGAAAAATCCTAACACATTGGTAATAGATTGAACTCAAATATTAATGAACTATCCCTTTTCATGTCAGCTAGCCTGGTGATGAAAGCCAATCTTTAAAAAAAGTCCCACTAAAGTCGGGTATTGATTGGATCTACAGTCCTTCTGGTATTAATTTGCTCTTTTGTCTCAATTTATAGAGTTTTTTTTTTTTTTTACATAAAACTTAAAAATATATGTCCTCAATGAATATGCAGACAGTGAAAAGACTCTTGAATGATTTGTATTCTTATTTGAAATTTATTCAGGAGTACTTACATATACATATATATGTAACTAATCCAAATACAGATTACCAGTGAACAAGTCCAGTTTTGTCCTCACACTTTATATAGAGATCTTTAGAAAAACTATCTCAAAAACTAAAGTATATGCTCTTGAAATAAGTATTCCTTAAGCAAAACAGGAACAATAAAAAACAGAATGTTGGTCTTTCACTAGAAGAAACACCACCATAATGAAATTAAAATAAATGTAGAATTAAGCTTGCATTACTAGATTCAGTATTTCAACTCACGTTTTAATAATTATTTCAGGAAATGCTGAACAGCAGAATAGGCGTCATAAACAGATCTGATTGCAAATCCTTATTCTTCTCTTTATTGGCTGTGAGAACTTGAATTGTTTATTTAACTTGCCTGAAACTCAGTTTCCATATTTGAAAAGAAGGTTATGATTTAAAAATTAGTGAGAATGTATAGCAGTCTTTTTTTTTTAACAGTCTTAATTCTGCAAATAGAACACATTGTTCTTCAACAAAATGATAGTCTGGCCAGGGTATCAAAAAGGAAAAAAAAGGTCACACAATCAATTAATCTGAATAAAGATTGTCAATAAACAAGTCAAGCTTTAGCATTCACACAGCCTTTTCTAGGAAGAGATTTCACATTTTATGAAAGCTTAAAATATGTCTCACTGACAAATTTCTGATCTTTACATTCATTAATTGTAAATTTTGAAAAATTTTCTCTATGAGCTTATGCCACCAACACTAAATGGACAAATTTTCTACTTGCAACATAATCAATTAGAGGAAGTAAAAGGGAACGGAGTTAAACATCTGTAACTGTGCCCTAGAATAAGGTAAGGCTGAAGGAATTGAAACAGGATTTGGTAACAGAAATTTATATCATGCCCAATATTCTGGCTTGGACAACTAATGGATGATAGTGGTACCATTCTCTGGGAGAATGATTGCAGGATAGGAAAATTATTTGTAAGTAACAGGACAGGCTTAGAGATGGACATAGCAAATTTCAGCAGACTGGAGAATAAAGTAAAGATATCTAGTCTAGCTGTACGTGTAGGTTAAAAGAGCAGAAACATCTGAAAGTGAATACCACCAAGCATAAAGACTTTAACTGGTGTCATGGGAGGAGGAAAGAGTGATCCCAAGAAAACATGGCTAGAAGATAATTTACAGATAACCAATATTTTAACTGATGGGTTGAGAAAGAAATACCTTCAAAAAAGGTATAAGGTGAATGGTCACAAATAAGTGTAGATGGTACTATAGAAACCACTGAATGAGAGTATGTCCATGAGAATGACTCTCAGTGTTAAATGTTAGTGAGCAGTCAAGTAAATATAACTTGTTTATATTTTAAACAAGTTGTTTATTATTTTATTTTATTTTGAGACAGTCTCGCTCTGTTGCCCACACTGGAGTGCAGCAGCACAATCTCGGCTCACTGCAACCTCCACTTTCCACGTTCAAGCGATTCTCCTGCCTCTGCCTCCTGAGTAGCTGGGATTACAGGTGCGTGCTACCACACCTGGCTAATTTTAGTATTTTTAGTGGAGACAGGGTTTTACCAGGTTGGTCAGGTTGGTCTTGAACTCTTGACCTCATGATCCGCCCCCCAGCTCAACCTCTCAAAGTGATGGGATTACAGGCCTGAGCCACTGCTCCTGGCCCATATTTATTATTGGTGACCTTTGAGAAAGCAGCTCAATAGTCTGGCAGAGTATGAAGCTGGGCAGCATATATAGACCTATAAATGAAAGATAAAAAATATAGTAAGTGTAAGCAGCTCTTGTAAACACTTGGCTGTCAAGTGGAGGAAAGAGGAGTAAAGCTGTAGACAGATGAAATAGACAGATTGCATTATTTGTTTTGGTAAAATGAAAAA
Organism: Plecturocebus donacophilus; assembly: GCA_004027715.1. Lineage (NCBI taxonomy): Eukaryota > Metazoa > Chordata > Mammalia > Primates > Pitheciidae > Plecturocebus > Plecturocebus donacophilus. Next base: position 35,147 of record PVKP010018919.1, on the reverse strand, counting down.
CTTAAGTGTGATTAAACAGTGACAGGATGGCACCAGCATAGATTGAAGTTATCACAATTCAGAAGTAATTTATCTCATGGGAAGGAAAGAGATCCAGATACAGAGAAGTTAGCCTCAGACTGAAGTAAGAATAACTTCTGCTTAACAGGAGGACATGATGGGTGTAAAATGTAAAAAAACAAAAAAAAAAAACAAAAAAAAAAACACCTTTATGACATGTGTGTTTGTTGAGGCGCTAGACACAAAGTTTAGAGAATTCCTGAAGATTTCATTTACTCTGTGAATTGGAAATTAAAATAGTAAGGAGAAAGGTGCTAGGAAAAAAGATTTCATTTTTATAACAAGAATGAACTTCAAAGGAAAGATTTGAAAAGGATGGGAATAGTCACTTTAGAAAATAAGAGCACTAGGGAAATGGCAAGATTTATAAGCCAATCAAAGGTCACTGTTGGAAACCAGTAATTTTTCTAGATTGCAATCCATAGTTCAACAATAGGCTTGCAGAAAGTGAAGACAGGTAAGTTGAGCAATGGAATTTCACCCCATGTATACATTGGGCAGGAAAAATAGGGAAAGAGTTGAGGTTATTGGTGTGAAAATAGTTGGAATGACAGACCATCACATCTAAGTTCATTAGAAAGGAAATAAAGAGAGAAGGTGTGACAGATATGACAACTCTCCTGGCAGAGGGATGTGAGAAATATTACAAAAAGTAATATTTGGAACAAAGGGAATGTTACATATGGCCTACTTCATTTTTTAAAAAGTTAATTCTAATTTCATTCATTCTGTTGAAGAATCCAAAAGAAAAACCATAGAGAATAACTTATAGAGAATAGATATATTCTCCTGCAGAAAAATCAAAGTAAGAAATTTTATAATGCAGAATAGAACTACAAGTGGTGAATGAATGAAAAGGAATATACTAGTGAGAATTATTAAATATTATATGATTAAATAAGGAAGGCTAAAATATACTCTGACAAGGTTTAATAATAGGATGTATGAATTGTTGGGATGATTTAAGCATGACCTTGCTGGAAAAGCAGAAAGACAGACAGGAGAGCCTCTGAGTGTCCTTCCCAGTGCTGACATGCTTTGCAAAGCTATTTACCCAGTGTAGGTCAGCTGTCATTGAGAATAAACCTGGAATGCTCACTGATCACAAAGGGAGTTTCACATATTTAAAATATGCGGCCATGTTGAAATTTGTAGTTATCACATGCATATTAAGATTTCAGTGTATAATATTTAAGCCTAGAGTTACTCCTTAATTACCCCATTCATTTTAATCATGTGTAACAAGATTTGTATTTGCACTTATGGCTTCTCCTTGCTCTGTAGTCTAAACCTACCCATTAGCACCACTTAACAGTTGTTAAATATAATATTCTCTTGTTGCTATCCTGATACAACTGTGATCCCAATATTAGTCGCCCATAAGGTGCTCTATAACCCATTCAAAGGCTATTCCTTAAAATCAGAATATGGAATGTTTTATATTAAGCATGCAAAACCTTTGAATGCCTAAAGAAAAGTCTAAGGAATCAAAAAGCATAAAGTTTGGTGTATGAACAAACTAATAAATTATCTAAATAACTGAGCACATATAGTGTCTCTTTGATGTCAGGATTTGAATGAAATTCAGTTTAGAAAGGAAGAGAAAATATTAGGTATAGCAAAGGGAAGCATAAGGCAATCTCGGATACTTTATTGTTTATAACATTACTTTTCCTTACAGTGGTAATATTCATGCATTTTGTAAAGTTATAGTAACCTGTACCTTTAGTATTTAAATTAACCTGGTTTACAAGGTGTAAACATAGGCTAAATGAAACAGACATTAACATGGTGTCAAATGAGTTCATGTGAACCATTTCATTTTTAAAGTTGTATGTCTAAGCTTTTAGTACCTACATATTGATTTTAAATAATTTAAAGTATTAGATAATCACATAGAACAACGTTCATGCTAACAATAATTGCTGAGTAATGTAATTTAAAATGCTTATAAAATCTGACTCAGCCTCAGTGCCACCTATTAAGGCCACCTTGAATGATACATACTTCGTTTTTATTGCTACTAACTGTAGAAGGCATAAGATTTTATTAGTTTCCAAATGGACACATCAATATTAAGTTAAAAGAGAGTCACTATTACCACACATCTCTTCAGGAGGGACACCAAAAACAAGGAAATTGGAGATTTTATTGCTTAGAATATCGTTTGTCAATCATTTTGTATTCACACCAAGTTTTTGTTTTATCATTTTAAAAAATCCACAAAATGAAAAACTGTCAAGAGTATAGATAGGATATTGTGAGATAAGCCAATCACCAGCATAGTTGAAAGTGAGAAGCATGGAGACATGGCTTTTACTGCTTTTTATAGAAAATAGCTTTATAACAGATAATAAAACTTCAATAAAATACAGCTGAACATATGACTGGACTCTTCTTTTACACAAATGTTCTGTACATTTCTGGGCGGTAACACAGATTTAGGCCTGAGGCTCTGGAGACAGGCATGTATTTCCTGCAACTTCTTTGTATGGTTTTAGACAAGTGATCCTTCTAACTCTTAGTTTCTCATCTGCATGTAGAAACAAAATGCACCTATACCTTTGTGTCACTTCAAAGAAGAAATGATAAAATGTGTTTAAAATCTTAGCACAGAGCCTGGCATACAAATAAGCACTCAATACTACCTCTTTTAATAGAAAATGAGTTAATGAAAATAACTTTTCACCTCTTGCTGGGCATAAAATATTTAACAAGTTTTATGTTGGGCATAACATTAAGAACAAGAACTTTTCTATGCTAAATACAAACTATATAGGCTTAAGAGAATGTCTTAAAATATATGTTTTACACAATTTTGTATGTACAGAGGGTCTTGGATCTAAAAATGTTTAAAATCTAGTAGGGAACATAAGATGTTTGAAAAAGCAAACAAAAAGCAAAAAAGAAGCCACTCAATATAATGCCATTTATGATACTTTCTGTATTTTCATCATTATATGGATTTTTAGTCTTGAGGAAGAAACTTTCCAAGGACATCTATTCTTTATCCTCATTACTGATTTTGGTCTCTTAAATTCTTCAGTTAATTCATAAAAACACCTTTTTTCCCCATTGTGTTAAATACTTTCTCTTTAAATCTAGAATCTTTGCTTGTCTCTACTATAATTAATAAACCAGAAACACAGCCTTCATATTTGAATACTCATTTCCTCTTTAGATAGAGACCCAAAGAAAATTAGAGGCTTTGCTTTAATATACTTTCTCGTTTCACCGACAACTTTCTGGAAAGAGCAACCTACAACTGCCTTCTACATTGTTTCATTGCCAACTCAGTGTTTGTTCCTATGATGTGTTTTCTACCATATCCACTTGCCTGAAATTGTTCCTTCAAAGGTCACCAGTTGCTTCCATGAATTTACAAGATCCAATCACCTTCTTTGCTTCTGATTCCATTGCAGCATTTGATATTAATAACCATCACTTTTTTTTTTTTAAGATGGAGTTTCACTCTCATTGCCCAGGCTGGCATGCAATGACAACCTTCATCTCCCAGGTTGAAGTGATTTTCCTGCCTCAGCCTCTCAAGTAGCTAGGATCACAGGTTACTATATTTTTTTTGTATTTTTAGTAGAGACAGGGTTTCACCATGTTGGCCAAGCTGGTCTTGAACTCCTGACATCAGGTGATCCGCCTGCCTTGGCCTCCTAAAGTGTTAGGATTATAGGCCTGAACCACCGCATCTGGCCATAAACATTACTTTTTAGTTAGCTATTTCTTTTCCTTGACTTCATCAACACTGTATCTTTATTTCATGTTTATAGCAAATAATGCATTGATGACTGCCTGTATATCAGGCAGAAAGTTGGAGATATAAATGTGATCATGGAAAACATGGTCCTTGACTGCAGAAAAGGAAACCACAATCACCAAAACAGACTGATGCATGCTAGGATTTTAGGTACAACAAAGTTTGAAGGAAAAAAAATCATAAATTTAATCTAAAACAAAACAGGTTAAATAGCATGGGGGTTTGAGGACCTTTATTAATTTCTTAGAGTTTCTGTAGCAAAGTACCACAAACCTGGTGGCTTGAAACAGAAATTATTCCCTCACAGTTCTCGAGGGTAGAAGTTCAAAATCAAGGTGTCTACAGCATCATCTTCTCCCTCAAGCATGTTTGGGAGAGTCCTATCCAGCTGCTTCTTGCTTCAGGAGATTGCTGGCAATCCTTATTATTCCTTGTCTTGTAGACATAATACTCCATCTCGGCCTCCATCATGACATGGCTGTCTGTTCTGTGCATGTCTTTACATCATGTTCATCTTTTTTCTGTATGTGCCTGTGTTCAAATTTCTCCTTATAATGCCCTCAGTCACACTGGATTAAGGCCTATGCTAATGACACCTCGTCTTAATTGTATCTGCAAAGACCTTGTTTCCAAAATGGTCACATTCCAAGGTACTGTGGGCTTCAATATATCTTTTAGAGGGACACAATTCAATCTATAACTAGTCAACTGAGAATATGACAACTAAAAAGCAATATAAAGAACAGCCATGTGGAGAGAAGGAGAGATGGAAATATTCACTGTAGACCAAGGGGATGGCATAGAGAAACTTTCTAGAAAACGACTTTGCAATCTGACTGCACAGATTGTTGGAATTAGAAAACGTGCCACTAAGTTTAGAAATTACATAGTATCCATACTATTTGGGGCTTTTAAATCTTCAGAGCTTGAGTGTTACCATGAGTACAATAGGTTCATCAGTGGGTTCTTTTGATAGGCTTTAACATAGAAATGATGTGATCCAATTCAATGTTAGGAAATTCATTTTCTTTCTGTATGGAGAGGCTGGACCTAATGATTCCAAGAGAAGAGGTAAAATGAGTTGGATATATTCAAGGTAGCATTTAGAGACAGAATCAACAGAAATTTTTGATTGAAGAAGTGAGGGGAATATTAAAATGAATCCTGCTTCTTGCTTGAATAAATGAGTGAATAATGATGTTGTTTACTGACAGAAAGGTAAGAGTAAAGACACAATAAGAAAGAGAAAAGACAATTTGGCCAGGCACAGAGGCTTATGCCTTTAATCCCAGAACTTTGGGAGTCCAACACAGCAGGATGGCTTGTATTCAGGAGTTCAAAACTAGCTGGGGCCACAGAGCAAGACCCCGCTTCTAAAAAACATTAAAAATTAGCTGGGTGTGGTGGTGCACACCTGTAGTTCCAGCTACTCAGGAGGCTGAGATAGGAGGTCTGCTTGAGCCTGGGAGATCAAGGCTGTGATGAGCCATGTTCTTATAATTGCACTCCACCCTGGATAACAGACTGAGACCCTGTCTCATTAAAAAAATAAAACAAAAACAAGCAAACAAGAACCAATGAGTTGTGCTTTCAACATATGTCAGAACCAAGTGTGAAATACCCAGGTGATGAATCCAGACATATATTTGGTTATGTCTGTTTTCAGCTCAGAGAAGTGGCCTAGGCCAGAGGTATAGGTGTGGAAAACTTCAGCACAAAGACATGTTCATATCCAAGAAAACTGACAAGGTTTTTTTAAGTTTTGAAAAAAGTTTCAAGGAATTCTAATATTTATTGATGGGGTAGGGTAGAAAAAGCCAAAAAATAAGGATCAGTGAATTTAGAAGAAAACAGGGAGTGAATGATGAGATAGAAGGATGTTCCGATATGAATGTAAGGATTGTCAAATGCTACTAAGAAGTCAAGTGAGATGGTGAGAGTAAATTCATTGAATAAAACATTGTGGTAATGACTTTGAAGAGTGGTCGGAGTAGAATAAGCATTTAGAGGTAAGCAGTGAATTGGAGATCAAGTAGAGAGTAAGGGTGTGAATAATTTTATTAGAAAGGGAACACAAATGTAGCAGTAGTTGGAAACAGATAAGGGCAAGAGATGTTTTTATTATTGCAGATGGTATATACTAGAGGATATTTCTTTACTTAAGAGAATGATTTGAGAAAAAAGGAAGAGGCAAATGACACTGAAGAGAGCAGCCAGGGGAAGGCTGAAATACTGACAAAGAGGGATGGGATCCAGCAAACACTGCTTCTGAGAGGAAAATGGACACTCCTTTCATTGTGGAAGACGTGTTTGAGTTTTAGGTTTGGTGCTGGAAGATGAAGTCACCTGAGAGCTTTTATTTATTTATTTTTGAGACAGAGTCTCACTCTATCACCCAGGCTGGGGTGCAGTGGCACAATCTCAGCTCACTGCAACCTCCACCTCCAGCTTCAAGTGATTGAGAGCTTTTATTCTTAATCAAGGATTGAGGGCAAGTACATTACAGAGTTGAGACAAGAGAGGGTATGGGGGAATGAGAAAGAAATTATACTATGACATGGCTTAATTCTTAATGTCTTTTGCTTGCCCCTTTTCGTCTGCCATTTAACTGCAATATGATTAAGGTTTTATTAAATATCTGTGGACCAGGCATGGTGGATTACCCCTGTAATGCTTGCACTTTGGGAGTCTGTGGTGGGTGGATTGCTTGAGCTCAGGATTTTGAGACCAGCCTGGGCAACGTTGGAACATTTCATCTCTACAAAAAATGCAAAACTTAACCAGGTGTGGTGGTGCATGTCTGCCGTCCAGCTACTTGGGAGGCTGGTGTGGAAGGACGGCTTGATCACAGGAGCTTGAGCCTGCAGCGAGCCCTGATAACACCACTGTCCTCCAGCCTATGCAACAGAGTGAGACTATCTAAGAAAAAAAAAATTGTGTTTCCTTTCATGAGAAATAACACCTATCCCTTTGGAAAGTCAAATATTTTCTCACCATCACTTTGTTGAATAAACTAACACATCTTTACAGCCCAATGTAGGTTGCCTGCTTAGCATCTCCATTTGGTGTTCTGATGGTAAGTTATTGTCAAGAATGTTCAACAGTGAACTTCTTAAATTTTTTTTTCCCAAATTCACAATTATACTAATTATGGAAATTTTAATTGTGCATTATGTTACATTATGAATTGTAATGAATATTGTATTAACTGTTAATGACCTTCTCATTCTTTCAGTTTTTCCAGAAGCACCTTTGATGTTTAATGCTCCCTTTCTTTCTCTATTAGGGCAGCAGTCATGCCACCTGGGTCCTGTTTTCACAAAGGTTTTCTCCTCTTCCTGTGCTGACCAGTTTTGATGCTTTAGTGCTCATTTTCTTTCTACTGCATGATTGCAAAATGCTCCCAAATAATTTCTTGCCTTTCTCTAATCCCAGCAAATCACTGTAAATACTGCTATCAAGTAGCCAATAAACATGTGAAAACATTTAATTTTGCAAGTAATCAAACAGATGCAAGTTAAAGCAACGATAATAGACTGGTTTATTTATAAAAACAGTAAACAATGTTTAACCAAGATATTGACAGTATATCCATATTACATAAATATGTATATAAAACATCTTTGTTTTTATGCATATATCTGTTTATAGAAGCCTAGAAAAAAAATGGAAGAGTTGTAGCCCTTAATAAATGGCTACAATTTATTTTTCAAATCCACACCTATGATGATTAAGGGTGTCAACTTGACTAAATGAAATACCTCAAAATCTGATAAATCATCATTTCGGGGCATGTCTGTGAGGGTATTTCCAGAGGAAATCAGCATATGAATCTGAGTGGACTAGGTAGGCAAGAGCCACCGTCAATGTGGGAAGGCACTATCCAATCTGCTGGGAATACAGAGAGAACAAAAACAGGAAAGAGGCAAGTATGTCTATCTTCTGGAGCTGAGTTACACTCTTCCTCTTCTACCTTGGACAACTCTAGGCTTCTCAGGCTTTGGAGTCCAGGACTTACATATCAGTGTCCATCATCTCCCAGGTTCTCAGGTTTTTGTCTTTGGGCTGAGAATTACAGTGTTGACTTCCCCGATTCTGAGCTTTTTTGATACTTGGACTAAGCCAAGCATCTCAGGGTCTGTAGCTTGCACATGGCTGTTCATGTGACTTCTCAGCTTCCACAGTTGCATGAGCCAATTCTCCTAATAAATCCCTTCATATCTATCATCTATCTACTATTTGTTCTGTCTCTGGAGTACCCTAATACAATGTTCTTTGAAATATGACTTTGCATCTTCTCCCATAAAGAGATCAAGAGTTGAAGTCGATTCCTCCAGGTCTTGTATCTGAGATGGTCATCCATCTTGCTTTGGGCCAATATGCCAGTCCTGGGTCTAGACCTCAAGGGCTATTGCATACTTCTGTCTCCTCTTTTTGAACCACTTTGCTGGCATGTTAACAAGCCCAGGACAACCCACTGGAGGACAGATCATGTGTGAGGGGCCTGTGGTACCCTCGAAGTTGGCCAGCCTAACCAGAAGCAAAAGTACCTAGCTGGACACAGAAGCATGAGAAAGCCCACTGGAAAGCAGAAGAGTTTGCCTGAGCCCTGTCTAAATTAACAACCCACACACTCATGAACCAAATCAATGGTTATTCAAAGCCACAAAGTTTTGGACTTGTTGTATAGCAATGGTCAACAAATATGGGGACACATGCAAATGAAAACATTGAATGTATCTGCATAGTAGAAATATAGTTCTGTTTTAATTTTCTGCTCTACTGTATTTTCGAAATTATTCCAGAAATGAGTTTTTATAATTTACAATAAAATTTACATGCTACCAAAATCAAATAATTACTCTTAATGTACAGAATCTGGACACAGGCAGACCTATTATTTTTTTTTCAAATTTTCATCCACACTTTAAAGACATTCGAAGAAACTGGAGGAACAGCCATACAATCCCAGGTGCAAGGTCTGAGCAGGTGAGCGCTAAGCAGACAATGAGGCACCACAGCTGGATTTAGAGAATCTGCCGGGTATAAGGAGGTATAAGGCAGTTCGGTTCGAGTGATGTACTTGTTACCAAGGAGTGCTCTTCTACAGAAAGAGTACAGGTGCTAGGATATTGTTACAAGTTCAGAGTAGGGGTACTGTACCAGCTAACGTTTACTGAGCACATACTAAGATGTATGCTGCACTATATCCAGAATAATATAATCACAAACCTTAGCTTATGCCACTTTTGTAGGTTCAGTAACTTGCCCAAGTACAGAGCCATTAAATGATAGATCCCAGGTGAACTCAAGCCCACATTCCCCAAACCACGGTCATATTACACTGCTGTGAAATTATTTCCACATACAGGACCAGAGACTGAGGCCCTGGTCAAGTAGCTCCACTTCAAGGGTAGATCTAGTCCTGCATTCAGACTCAAGCACTCTCACCTCCGATCTGAAAGTATTTGCTCCTTTAGCACTTGAAGTAGCTTTCAGAGGGGATACTTTAGGAGTTCTAAGTTCTCGTGCTTTGGCCCAGAATTAGCTCAAGGCTGGGCAGATGCCACACTGACTCCCCTTGCCCGGTTTTCAAGGCAGGCCAACATATCCCACGCAGCTTCCCAGACTCCCCTTGCCCGGTTTTCAAGGCAGGCCAACACGTCCCACGCAGCTTCCCAGCTCAGCAGGCTGAGCCACCATCCAGGCCTCTGGTTCCCCTGTTTCCCAGGCCAGCTGCATCAAGTGGCCAGGTGTGTATCAACTTCCTCAGGTAACCATTCTGCACATTTAGGCTTTATTTGCTTCTCCAAAGCCTTTGGCCCATTTGAGTGTAATAGTGGGTCCCTCCAAATTAGCTATACTGCATTAAGACTGCACTCTAACCACTCCTGGGTGCTGCCAGGGAGAGTACCCATGAGTACTTGTTGACTGGAGAAACATTCATCCAGGTAGAGGATAACATGCCAGTCCATCACTCACAGCCGTGGTGTGGACGCCAAGCTCCTCTCAGGTGAGGTCAATGAGTATGGTATCTCAGACCTAAACCATCCGGGAGTTTCTAGAAGCTCTTTAGTTACAATCCTATTAGAGAAATTCCTGTCAGTCCAGTTCCTAAAAATGATCTATATCCCAGGGTAGTGCCTAAGGAATTTGAGCTACACCCATTGGGGAAAACCCTAGTTTTCAAAGTTGATACTGGAACTACCATCATGTGTTCTGGTTCAACTCACACTGGTATTTATTCTCTTCAGCTGGAGAAGACATGCTATGTGAGTCTTCAGATTTAAGAGATTTTGGTAGATTGAAAATCGTGTTTGTCTGGCTTTTGTAGTATACCTGTTCCCTTCTGTCAGTGGCAGAAGAGAAGAGAGGTTTTAGGACAAGATTTTTCAGAGCAACCCTCTAGCTGCTCGTTTCTAAAGGGGTGTATCAGAAAGCTTAAGGGATAGAGAAGCAAGCAAGGGGCCACTGTCCCCAAGACCTGGTCACAGAAGCCAGACTGCGGGTTTGCTCAAGGGTACAAGGATGGTGGTTAGAGCAGGGAAGTCTCATTTGTCATCTAATAAGCGGCCAAGAAGTCACTGCCTGCTGGAAGCTTTTGAGTTTTTGGCTTCTGAGTTGAGACAGCAAGTCATCCCCTCAGGTTCCTATGTTGCAATTCAAACTTACCTGTGCAAACCCTATTGCCTAGGAAAACTTACAGCTTTAAGGACCTTAGTAGATCTAGCCTCCCCACTCTAAGTACACACAGGGTGACACCTAGTTCCTAAGCAACCCACTCCTAAATAAGGTTCACTTGGAGAAGGAACAGCTTTTCCAAACACAGTCTTTGTTTTTAGCTACTGTGAGAGTTTTAGCTATTTTCCAGGGTCATGTAATGCCCGTGAGGAGAGCTTCTCCCATAAAGGGACAAGCAGAAAAAGCAGGAGGTTTCGGGGCAGGATTCTAGCAGACCCTGATGAGGGCTCCTGCCTTTAGAGTAAGCCAGCTTGCATGTTAGGACCCTGCAAGTCACATGAAGGAGGCCAGCAAAGGGGCTGCTTCATGCACTGTGGTTTACTACACAAGCAAGGAGAAGAAACCCATCCAAGAAAATTCAGGGAGGTCAGCTTTCAGAGACCACCATCCCACCCTACCCCCAATACCCTTTCCCACAACCCTTCCTCTTAAGTGAAGGCTTTATACCAACATTTCCCAGCTTTTCCCTACTTACTTTCCCACAGCCTTCTTCTTCAGAAAGAAAAAGGCTTTATACCAACACTTCCCAGCTTTTTCCTTTCTTTCCCACAACCTTCCATCTGTAAAGAATGAAAGAAAAAGGCCTTACACCAACACTTCCTAGATTTTTCCTGCTTTCTTTCCCACAACCTTCCTATCTGTAAAGAAAGAAAGAAAAAGGCTTTATACCAACACTTCCCAGCTTTTTCCTACTTTCTTCACTACAATCCAGGCAAGCAGCCAACACACACCACACACTCAACTCCCACCAGCCACAGTGTCTACCGACCGCAGGACCCTTGTGCTACCCTTCGCCATTTTATAGACGGTGAAGACAAGTTCCCGCCCCCCAGCCCCAAAGCATTCTGGGTGAGCTGCTACTCCTCTGGTTTCTCATTGGCTTTCTCACTCTCAATCAACAGCTCATTCCCAGCCCCTCCAAGCATTTCCTGGTCCACGTGACCAAAAGCATCAAGAAGAGGAGGTTTATTGCCTGGCTGTACACAGCGTGAGCGAGAAAGGTAACTTCCCACCCCCAGCGGCTGCCGTGATTGGAAAACGAGCCTGAGCCTCTCCACTGAAAGAATATCATTACCCTTCGGGTTCGCTCTGCTTCCCTGTTGTTAAGAATCACCTGGAGTGCCTAAAAATTGTCAAATTTCAGGGCTCGACCCTGGAAATGGTGATTTAGAAGGTCTTTGGGGAGGGCCTACAAGTCTGTGGTTTTAATTAGCACCTCCAGGATTTGCATCTTCAGGGAAGTTGGCATAATACTAAAGAGTTGGTATTCAAACATTTCTTTCCAAGAGATCTCTTCTGTTACATTTATCCCAGTATTCTGTTAGTTGCTCCTTTAAATTTGAGCTTCTCCAGCAGCTCCCACAAATAAGCAGTTTTTTCTTTCCTTACTTAGTCCATGTGCTCCTGTTAGAGACAGAGCCATGAACGCAAAGGGACCTTGTGTGGCTCAGGGTAGAGAGGCTGATTAATGTGTCTGTGCTCTTGTCACTGGAGAAGACAGCTTCTCATCCCTTCTATGGGGGAAGACAAGGTCTGTTCTCCACAGGGTGACCCTCAGTCCATGGGTCAAAGTGCTGGCACTGAGGGGAGAGCTAAACCAGCTTCAACCAATTTCAATCAGCTATGGCAGGATTTTAAAATTTAGATTTGGTGGCGTTACTTCCACAGACTGGTTTTCACAGGGCATGCCCTTGCTTGTATATCCTCATAGGTATGTAAAGGTGCATCCTTTGCTGAGTTCATTCCAGGGCCTACTGAGATCCCATGATATACCTGGCACTATTTCAGGGCCCTAAGGAGCATGTAGTCTTATTGGAGAACTGTGGCAGTCTTGGTGGTGTGCTGCTGTTCATGTTCTAGAACCTGCTGCAAGAATCTGCCTTTGGGATCCATGGGAGGGTTCACACTGAGGTCACAGTCTTCCCCAGGCTGCTCCCAGCCCGTCACAGCACATGGCAGGAGTACTGGAGCTGGGCCATTGTGGGACTTCCTTAATAGGGAGGCTCTAGGGCTCACCATCACCTGGAAGCTGCACTGCAGTCTGAGGCTCTTCTTGATTCTCCTTCCTTCTCCATTCTTCTTCCTTGGGGAGTCAGACATCCATCACAGTCTGAACTCTCCGTGCCTGTGCCTACTCCCCCTCTCATCTTTCACAGGAGTTTACCCTAAAAAAAAGTTCACTTCTATCTTGATGTCTGCTTCCCAGAGCACCTGTAATCCTAGCTACTTGGGAAGCTCTGAGGCGGGAGGATTGCTTGAGCCTGATAATTTGGTTAGTGAGCTGTGATCATGCCACTGTATTCCAGCTTGAGTGATGGAGCAAGATCCTGTTGACAGGATGGGCTCAAAAGCCAAATGCCTTTTCCTCCACTGCCTTGGACAAGTTACCCTGTACTTCAGTTTCCTCTTCTTGGCAGAGTAAAAAGCAGAGATGTCAGACACTCTTGAGTAGACACTGCAGCTCTCCTTCACGTTACGGGCTTGACCTTGGGTCATTTACTTCACCTTTCTAGGCTCCAGGTTTTTCAACTCCAACTCTGCCGCAAGAGAAATATTCATCAAACCATGTCAATTTCCTCATAGTCTTCACATGTGCATTTCATCCTCCAAGACTTTGCTCCTGTTTTCTTCACCAAGAGTGCCTTTGCTTCTCCTTTCTGTCCTGCTAGGGTCTATGCACTGTGGGTTCCTGGAGCTGTGTAGTCCACACTTGCAGTCAGTAGGAAGGTGCCTGGGAATTTACCCCTCTTCTGGCCACCAGCAGTCTGCAATCAGTTACTCTGAATATCTTTACTTAATTTTTAAATAGAGCTGTGTGAACTTAGCAACATTAGCCTCTATGAACTTTATTTTTTATAATTCAACTATTAACATAATAATATGTGCCTCATAAGGCTGTTTGTGAAGACTGCAAAAAGCCAACAGAATATTCAGAGTAGGGTGCAGCTTTAAATTTTCTACTTACCCCTACTAGAACTTAAATTTTAAGTTATCTATCTCTTTATTACCTGGAACAGTACCTCCAAGTAATATGGTAGGTCTTTATTTAATCTTTGTTTAATGAATGAACAAATGAAGAAATGATAAGGAAGGTAAATTTTTAATTGATCCACTCTGCTACCATAGTAAAACTGATACTATATATATAATGTCTAACAGAGGGTTGGGCAGTGTTACAGATAGCCACAAGTTCTGTGCTATTTCTCCTATTGAGAGGTTGAGTCTAACTCCTTTTCTTGAATTTGGACTCACTTCACTGACTTGCTTGACCAATACAACAGAGCAGAAGTGATATTCTAAGATTTTGAGCTTAGGTCATAAGATACCTTGCAGACTTCTGCTAGGCTACTTGCATTACTATCTCCAGGACCTCAGAGCTGCCATGCAAGAAGTTCGAATGTCCTAAGATTACTATCCTAGGATGACATTTGTGTACACTCTGCTGGACAGCACTGCAAAAGCACCAGATATGTGAGTGACAGTTCTTAGATCCTCTTAAACAGCTCATTTGCCAGCTAAATTCCATCAAGCAAAGCAATTAACATCACTTGGGATAGAAAAATCCCCCAACATAGCTTTGCCCAAATTTCTGACCCACAAAATTAAGAGACAATGACATGGTCACTATGTTTAGCTATAGAGTTTCAAGGAAATTTGTTATACAACAAATAGACACTAGGAACAAGAAAAAGATGTTTCCAGTGATAATAACTGGTTCAAATACATGGTAATTGAAAATTTAAAACCACTTTTTGTTCAAACCACAAAAAATCTACCACCACTTTGGGAGATATACCCTATCTCCAGAAGGAAGAGCATGCAGTCCGAAGAAAGGTATTAGTTTTGAATCTCTAATTTGTGTCTCCTGACTTTAGGTGTACTGTAGTCATTCAAAAGGCATTGGTTGGTCATGGAGTGATAAACAGAGCTTAAACGTTAGAGAGCACAATGTAATTCACAATAGTCCATATGGAGCCGTCACCTTGTAAAGCATTTGCACCTATAGGGATTTAGAAGACTTACTGGAAGGACACAGGGGTTAATCAATATTTTAGCAAGGCCTGGAAGTTCTATTCACTAAGTAGGGTAACACAATCTAATCCTGAATTGAGCCTATTTCCATGTTGTCTTAGCGCCTCACATCCTAGCTCCAAAAAATTTGCCATTAAATATAATAATTAAATGAGATCAAGCCAACACTTCTATTTCTGCTATTTGAAAAATAAATATGGACAAAAACACATTTCAGGTTTCTGGATCACGAATTAAAGGACATATGTGTTCAGGAAGGTTACCATGAATCCTAAGGGACAGGTTGTAATTGGCTAAATAAACAATTGCACAAACAAATTGACCAGAAAAGGCCAATGTAAACTGGTTATGAACTGCAGAGAGTTCACAGGAAATTCAATTGCTTTCTTTTCATTGAAAATACATTAATTGAGGGTCTAGGCTGCTACAACTCAATTATCTAGCCATCTAATGCTCCTAGCTCTTCTTCATTTCAAACTGAGCATGCCGTACATGTCCTAGTTCTCATATACTGAACTCAAAAACTCACTCCTAATCTTTCTTCCTTATTAATGCTTCCTGTTAGAAATAAAAAGAGATGTATGAATACATAAAATTGAATCAAACATCTTCGTGACACAAATACACAAGGGGAACGTGGTCTGGGAATAAAGCTACATAATAAAAATGTGGCATGCAGAGATATTTTTTAGAGTTGAACATACTTCCCTTACAGATGATATCATCCTTTTCTATATTCTTTTCTTTTAGGACATAAAAGGTCAAACATCTTATGATTGGTATAGGATATTTTTAATCTGTATCAAAATGGCACTGAGGTTAAAAGCTAGCTAGAAAATGAGGAAATGACTATTAAATAGAGAATGAACATTTTTAACCTTTTCTAAATAGTGCAGTGGAATCTTAGTAATTATTTGAAAGTAAAGTCATTGAAATATTTTACTTGAAGCATAGGAAATATCCTAAATGTAATTAACACATACAAAAGATTCTATCTTCAGAAATGTACTCTAGTTATTACATTTTAGGGCTGCTTGCATTTTAAAGCATGGAAGTTGGTAGGGAGTTATAGAGTTCTAATTTCCCATCATATCAAAAGCCTTATTTTAGAAACAATGGCAGAATCCTCAATCGACTCATTTGAATTTCCTTTCTTTTTATTGTTCTTACAAGTAGACATATTCTTAGATATATTATACAATTACAATTGAAAGTAAATAAAAAATTAATGCAATATTAACAAATCTGAAAACTCCTTTATTTCTTACAAAACGTATTATATAATTCTCTTTTTTTTTTTCTTTTTTGGAATTTTACATTCCACAAGCAAATCTAGGCAACAAACAAGCAAATGGCAAGTATGAATGATGGGAATTGTAATAATAACTATAAGGAGAAAAAGGTATAAGATATTGAAAAGAAGGTGCCCTAATTCAGGTAGCATAAGTGCTGAAAGACATTCAGTAAGGCAGATATGGGAGAGTGGGAAGGTGGAGTGGCTGAAGAGGGGGTTCACATGGTAGTAATGAAATCAGATAATTCAGGGCCTTGTAGGATGGTAAGATGTTTTCCTTTTCTTCTTGATAATACAGAAAACTACTGAAAGTTCTGAAGCAATTGAATTGTGCCATCTGATTTATGTTTTTAAAATATTTTATTTGCTCCATGTAGTAAGTGAATTGGTTAAGGGCGGGAGCAAACTCAGTGAAATGGTTGTGAAGAAATGGAAAAGAAATTAGCTTGACTTGAAATAGGATGGTTGCAGTGGGCATAGAAGGAGTATTGAATCAAAGACTGGAGGGAGGACTAACAGGACTTGCTGTTGGATTTGTTAGAAGAAATAGGAAGATGGTGAGAAAAAGTTAGAATCCAAAGATAATACCGAAGTTTCTATTCAAGAAAATGGGAGATGGTACCATTTAATTAAATGGTGAAGATTCAGAAAGCACAAATTTGGGGTGAGGAAAGAATTCTCTTTTCGATATTTGATGTAAGACTCCTTTGGTTGGTGGCATCAAATGAAGCAGTTGGATTTGTGCCTGCTTCTACTTAATAGGAAAAAGTCAGCAAAGTCAGAATCAGCAAAACTTACTCAGTTCAACAATTTTGTATTAGCCGTTTTTATTACACAAAGTACTCTGCAAGACATTTGCATTATAGAAGATTATCATTGCCTTATTGAGGGATGGACATTATTACTGCTAAATAGAGGAAAAAGTATTTCACTACTGATTAATTCTGAACATGTTGGGGCATTAACAACAACAGAAGAATTCATTGAGGAAATACATTTGATTTGAATCTTGAAGGATAGAAATTTATTTGGGGGCACAGGTGGGGAAGTATAGATGGAAAAGAGGGATATGGAAATGCCTCCCTGCAGGAGCAGCAGAAGCAACGGCATGGACTGAATTAATAACTTCCAACCACTTTTATATTAGTTAAATCAGGTACCGGTTCTATAGCTGTGAGCAAAGGCAGACTGGGACCCTGTCCTGAAGGAGCTTATAATTTAGTGAAACAAACTGAAAATCACCACCTTATAAAAATGTTGTCACTGTTACCAACCCCTCTGCCTCAAATATTCAAGGCAGTATATAAGTATAATATAGGCAAAACCAAGGCAAGTTTGTATTTGGGTATTATATCTCTGAGAAAGTGAAGTTTTAGCTGAAAACTGTATAGAATGCCTGATCTAGGTAAAGAAAAACAAGATCGTAGTATCACCTTGATTATAACTGGGCAGCTGAATTGGAAGAAGGGAAAGTGCATGTGGGAGCACAAGTTTGCAGGCCACAGAAGTGTTCTGAACAGAAGATGATGATGTACAAGAGTGGAGGAAGGCATGATTGAAGGAAGTATTAGAAATGAAAGGATATTTAGGAATGAAAACTGATAAAACTCAATGATTAACGGTGGGAGGTAAGGAGGATGGAAAAATCGAGGTTACTTAAGCTTTCTGACTTAAGTAACTCAGAAGATGATGCCATCTATTGAGGTATATCGAACACTGGGGAAGGGGTAGGTTTGCAGTGGGAATGGGAAAGATAATTCTTGTCCTTTGGGGCATTTTAAACAGCAGTGTTTTGAAAACCATCAGGTAGACTGTAGTTGTTAATTAGACTGGAAACCTCATGAAGCCAATGACCACATCCATGTTGTTCAGTGTTAGATCCCTAGTATCTGTTACACCACTTGCTCTCTAGTAGGCTATTAGGAATATGTCTTATTAATTCTGAATGAGCTGCTCTAGCTATTTTAGGAACCATTTGGTGTCAAATACTTATCAAGCAAATAATGATATTAATAACTTTTCTAATTTAAGATCTCCTTTATTGAGTGAAAGTGTACAGTATGAACATGAAAGCTCTGAAGAACAAGGTTCTTTATTTTGTTTTTGAGATGGAGTTTCACTCTTGTTTCCCTGGCTGGAGTGCACTGGCACCGCCTTGGCTCATTACATCTTCCACCTGGTGGATTCAAGCGACTCTCCTGCCTCAGCCTCCGCAGTAGCTGGGATTACAGCGCCCGCCACGATACACAGCTAATTTTGTTTTTTTTTAGTAGTGACAGGGTTTCACCATGTTGGTCAGGCTGGTCTCGAACTCCTGATCTCAGGTGATCCACCCACTTGGGCCACCTGAAATACTGGGATTATAGGCATGAACCACCGTACCCATGCAGTGTTCCTTTTTATGTGTTATTATTTTATGACACAAACTACTAAGAAGGCTGAGCCACATTATTGCCTATGATAATTATTCCAAAGTGTGTTTCATGGACCATGATTTCTGGTAAAACTAGTGGTGTCCTGAGAAAAATAATTATCTGTGTTCCCTTTATAGAGATTTATGATGAACAATAATGTATAATAAGCTCCACAAAATCCTATAGTACAAACTCCTGCTTAACATTGTTTTTCTACAACAATTTAAATTTTAGGTTTGCTTATCATCTCTCCCTTTTTCCCTGTAGAGTATACTGTAAAACTATTTCTGTGGAATACCAATAAGTAATTCACTATCCTATAACATTGCTCTATGACACTCACCTAAAACTGCTACATGATAAGACATTCGGACTAAAAATAACTTTTATATCTGAGATTCATCAATATCATCATCAGAGTCAGATTTTCAAGTGTGAATATTGGAGATGGTAAGTTTTTAAAAGGGAAATAAAAAAGTTTATAAATATTAACTAAAATAAATTATTGCAACTTTTTAATACTTTAAAAGATCATGCTGCAAATCTTCTGTGGGGGCTATCAAATAAAGATACATGCATTTCTCTAACTATCACATTCCAAATATTGCTTGTTGTCAGGCAGATCTTTCACAACAGGGAATTTTCAAAACTCAAAGTCATACCTTTAGACATAGCACAACAAAGTAGAAATGTGCCAAATTACCCAGAAACAATTTGGATAGCTGGCAAACAGGGCTGCCTGCTGGTTTGTGAACAGTGTAGGTAATTTGCCACTCAACTCTCCTCTATTTGCCTCAATAAATTGTAGGGTACTTAGAACCCTACTACCTGTTATCCATCTGTCTATATTTCTCTGCTCTGTCAGTGTCTGACAGTAGAAAGGCTTCATCTTGTCTGTCTTTCTCTTGCAGCTGGCAGGAAAGATATAAAAGAAATAGACAGACTTTGGAGGGGGAAGGGAATTACAATTAGCATGTAAAATAGAACATCTCCTTAGTTAGCTAGGAGAAAAAGGTAATAAGCCCAAAATAAAAATAGAAAAGAACATTAAGAAAGAGCACCAAATGAATTACTCTAGCATCTAACCAGATGACCCAGCAGGATGATCAAGCCTTGTATTTTCTAATCAACATATTCATAAACAAGATATTTACAAAATGCCATTGACAGCTACTTAGACCAAACATGTCAACATTGCTCACCACACTATTTCAGCACTAATCTTCTGTTTAAGTGGAATTGAATTCTTTCAAGTGAGTATAAGTTTGAATAGTTAGAATTAGGCCCAATTGTTCTTGAAAATGACAGGTATCCAAAATATAACTTGCATTTTCTTCTTTTATCCAGATGAATAAACTACACAATCAAATTTAAATGTTTATTATACCCAATTTAATATACTAGCTCCTTCCAAAAATGTTTCTCTTTATATAATAAAGGATTATCTTCTTAAATTTTTAGAAAAATACATAGAGCTTTTGAGGTGTATATCTGAAACTAGGCATAAAGAATGGCAATGAGTGAGAATAATTCGAAATATACACTAGTATTACTACAGATATTTGTAGCTATAATTGCATTCACTGAAAAAAAATTATTGTTTTCTGAAAAGTTTTGGAGATTGTGGCAAAAGCTAAAGTGATAATGATAGGACAGCAATATAAAGTACAGAGAATAAAGCTTTTAATAATAAAGGAGCTGGGTTCAAATTCCAGCTTTACCCCTTACTAGTTGTATAGTTTTACAGACGCCATTTAACTTCTCTATGCTTGAGTGTACTACTATAAAATGGAAATGACATACACATATTATTGGATGGTTATAAAGATTAATAAATGGGTTTTTGAATATTATTGACTGTTGTTTAGCAACCCTTATTTAGAAACAAGTAATCAAGTAAGAAAATGAGCAAAAAAAATAATAATTAATTAATTTAAAAAGTACTTTTAGTTGTCTCCCAGATGATATAGAGTTTTGAGGAACCTAATATCTTCCTCCTAGCAGATCCATTTTTTAGACCTTAGAGAAAACCTGTTCTGATTTATTTTCACAAATCTCACTTTATTGCACTCAAAGTTTTAAATCAATATAAAAGTGTACCATTCTGTGTTCTCTGAGTACCTCCTGGCTCCCTTTAGTGTAGAAGTTTATCCTGTGCTACTGTAATATTCGTGACTATCCACAAAATTTCTATGAACAACTGGAAGGCTGTAAAATAGTTTTATTTATCTCTGTCCTTGGAACACAGCAGCTATTCAAAAATATGTTTTCTGTGTAATAATACAAAAGATGCCATACTCAGAGCTTTTCACACACTATTCAGAATATGAAACATGTCACCATCAGCTCTCTATTAGGCTGTGAGGGGAGTGGAGGTGGTGGTGACAAAGATGGGCTTGCATGGAGAAACAAAAAGTAAAGCTGCATACTTGACTTCCAGATTTTACCAATCTGGGAAAAAGGAGAAAAATTAAAATAATGTATAACACAAAAACCATTTCAGAGAAGCAGCACATGTCCCAAAGGACACATGGATTTTATTGTTTTCATAAAACATTCTTGACAGTTTACAATGAAATCAATACAATTCAGAGGCAGCCACTAAGAACTATTAAGAAGAAAAAAAATCAAAAAATTCTGTCTGACTGGGATTGCCACATTTGAGCATATGTAATACTTCTAAATTTTCTGCTAAAAGGTGAAAAGAAAAACTACATAGGATAAGAGAACTTCTCTTGTCAGAAAACATATTAATCCATGAGAGAAAAGTAATGTTTTCCTGGCCCTGATTTCTGAGATGAATCAGTTATGGCGGTATTACTATGGATTTTGGGTACTAAATATACACAAGTTAGGAGTTTTCAATAAATATAGACTTGTTTCATGCAATTGCTCCTTTTATTAACTCAAGGTATAAACAAAAATACCAGGGCAAAATCAGGAACCAGCAATTCTAGAGATCTGAGAGGCATGGATAGGGAGTATAGCTTTCTGGTTACCTTGTTACAGACACATAGTGTAAAAAAAATTTTTGACCATCTTTCTCTATCTTAGGCCCCTACATTATGTCACTATTTGCTCCATGAGAAAATTATTGCATGTTTAAACTTTTAGAGAAAATGCTTATAGATTTTATTTTATAAGCTAATTATCTCAATCAATATTCAGACTAGAACCCAAAATATTTCAAAATACAAAACTAGTGTAAGTTATTAAAGGTTAAAAGAATTAACATGTATAGAAATAAAGGGTATTCAAATAGAAAGAGAGGAAGTCAAATTTTCTCTGTTTGCAGACTAATGATTATATATTTAGAAAACCCCATCATCTCAGTCCCAAAACTCCTTAAGCTGATAAACAACTTTAGCAAAATCTCAGGATACATAATCAATGTCCAAAAATCACAAGTATTCCTATACACCAAAAATAGACAAGCAGAGAGCAATATCATAAATGGATTCCCATTCATAATTGCTACAAAGAGAATAAAATACCTAGGAATAAAACTCAAAAGAGTCATGAAGGACCTCTTCAAGGAGGACTACAAACCACTGCTCAAGGAAATATGAGAGGACACAAATGGAAAAAAAAATCCATGCTTCTGGATAGGAAGAATCAATATTGTGAAAATGGCCATACTGCCCAAAGTAATTTATATATTCATTGCTATTCCCATAGAGCTAACACTGACTTTCCTCACAGAACTATAAAAAACTACTTTAAATTTCATATGGAACAAAAAAAAACCTGTATAGCCAAGACAATTCTAAGCAAAAACAAAGCTGGAGGCATCACACTACCTGACTTCAAGCTACACCGCAAAGCTGCAGTAACCAAAACAGCATGGTATTGGTACCAAAATGGATATATAGACCAAATGGAACAGAACAGAGGCCTCAGAAATAACACTACATATCTACAACCATCTGATCTTAAACAAATCTGACAAAAACAAGCAAAGACACAGGTATACCTATGTAAAAAACCTGCAAGTTCAGCACATGTATCCCAGAACATAAAGTAAAATTAAAAAAATAAAAATAAAAAAAATTAGCATGTATTTTATTTATGTTAGACTTAGCTGATTTTGATATATATATGCACGTATATATAACCATTAAAGCTTCCCAACAGCTTATGACATGAAGTGGAAGAAACTTAGATTCAAATAATTTTGTAGATTGTCCAAAATCATAAAGCTAGTTATGCTTGGAATGAAATGCACATAATTCTCTACTGTAATGCCTATCACCTTACACCATATTTCCTTTGATTAATTTTACATAGCTGGGTCAGAGACAGCATGCTCAGATATTTTGTGATTTCTTTTACTGAGGTCCAACCATCCTACCTGTGCTTGATGCTTTCTTTTGGTATGTTTGTACATTTCACTGACCTCTCTCTTTCTCAACTGCAGTTTGCACATTAATTCACTTGATGAATTTTTAAAATTTAAGTTACTATATTTTTCCATGGCAAAATTTCCATTTATAAGACAGTTTTTATTTTAGTATCAAGAATTTCTATTTTCAAAATAGAAATTTAAAAATTTACCTCATGAAGTGTGGCTAAAAGTCATGATCTGATAATTACAGCATCTGGGTTATTTCAGATTAGCATCTGTTTAATGTCTTTCCCTTGAGATTTTGTTACATTTTTTCTTAGGTGTCAGTATGTTGAGTAATTTTAGACTGTATTGTGAACATTTAGAATATTTGTTTGAGAATCTAATCTAGGTCCTGTCAAATTTCTGTGGAGAGTGTTGGTTTGTTTGTTCAAGCACATAATCAGCTGATTAAGCCCAGATTGTAAGCTTTGCTTTGCCTTTTATGGACAGTGGTTTTCAATAGCACTTTGGTTTTAAAGTTTTGCTGTGTGGTTTGAGCCTGCTCATTACATGAAAAATGCAGGAGTCGACCTGGAATTTTTATGGAGTCATACATTCCTTTTCTTCTTTAAGGCTTTGATATACTTATCTGGGTATGTTCTTTACAAGTACAACTTAGGGGTGAGTTTAGGACTTAGTTGCTTTATATGCAAAATTAGGGATTCTCTATTCTAGATATCTCTTCTTTTGAGTTTATTCCTCACTTTCTGACTTCCAAAGTCCCCTTTTCCTGAGTTGTCTGGCCAAAAATAACAGGATTCTTTTTTTTTTTTTTTTTTTTTTTTTATATGGAGTTTCACTCTGTTGCCCAGCACAGGCTGGAGTGCAATGACATGATGCCAGCTTACTATAACCTCTGCTTCCCGGGTTCAAGCAATTCTCCTGCCTCAGCCTCCCAAGTAGTTGGGATTATAGGTGCCCACCACCACACTCAGCTGTTTTGTGTGTGTGTGTGTGTTGTGTGTGTGTATTTTTAGCAGAGATGGAATTGCACCACGTTGGCCAGGCTGGTCTTGAACTCCTTACCTTAGGTGATCCACCCACCTCTGCCTCCCAGAGTGTTGGAATTACAGGTGTGAGCCACTGCATCCAGCCAATAATAGGGTTCTTTAAGATATTTAGCTTTCTACACACTTGTACAGCTATGAACAAATAAAGAGAGCAATAAGATGAGAGAGAGAGAAAAATAATAATTTTCTCACCACCCTCATTTTTTTTTTTGCACAACAGGACCTCTTTTCCTGAGTCTCCTACCTTAAAAAGGGGATTTTTCTTTTGGCTCTTATGCATCTGTATCTGCTGCACTGAGATAATGTAGCTACATCACTAAGGTGGGTTTCAGGGTAGCGCTAGGAGAGGAAAAAGGAAAAATAAATGAGGATTTACTCCATAACCTATAGCTCACACAGGCTCTTCTTCCTGGCCCTTTGACTGAATTTTCCTGACCACAGTCATTACAAAGTTCCTTGTTTGGCCTGCCCTTAGTTTAAAGACACAGAGAAAAAAATCAAAAACAGAACAAAACACCCAAACAATTCATTAGTATTTCTCTTCAAGTTTTGACTTCTCTCTTCTATCTGACCGTGATTATTTTTCAGAATCCTCAGAGGTTTCTTCTTCTTCTTCTTTTTTGTTTGTTGTGTTTTTTTGGGAGGAGATTTGGGGTCCAGGGATTTTAGTTATAATCAGTGGGAGAGAAGCTATGGCGGGCTTACTTAATTAGAAAATTTGTTAAAATCTCAAATTCTATACCATAAATTGTGATAATGAGACTATGACCTAGGAAAGCATAAGGGCAAGTGTCTGTAATAACCTAAACTATCAAGGTTCCCAGGAAGAGTAGGAGATCTTATAGCAGATATTATATCCGACTATGGCATGAATAAAGTTTAGACCTTTACCAGACATCCCTGAAGGCAGTTATCTCATCTGTTTAATGGGATACTAAGCCTTACCTCTGAGGATTTTGATGTGTAATAAATGAATGTGCATAAACCACGTATCAGCAATGCCTAGTGTACAGAAGGTGCTTAACAATGATAACTATATTAGTGTAGAACATTTAATTTTAGGACAGCTACATACTAATGTGTTCACAAAGAACTTTGGAAGTTTAAAATGAATAGCTACAAAAATACCTACCTTAATTTTGCATAGCATTATTTGGCATAATCTAAGTGACATACATGTATGATTATTCTGGTATCTTACTAATCACCTTAAATGATTTTTAAAATATAATTATTTACAGCAATTCTATAGGTCCAAGGACCATTACTATCCTCAGTTTTCAAGTTCAGGTAAAGTATCTTAGATGAGAAAAGTAACCTGTTCCAAATCAACCTCATGAGTGAAAAAGCTGGCTTGAGAGCATAAACAGGTACTGCTATGCATTTTGCCTATATTTGTTTCACTGTAATGATGTCTAATTTGCCTAGTATAAAATTATTGGCCAGTATCATTTGCTTTTTGAGGAAACATCAAAAACTGGAAGGTAGGGCCTTGTCAACAGTATTTTTTGGACTTCTAGACAGAAAAACCATATAATATGAAGTGGCCTCAATTTGTAGCTGCATGCAAAAAGTTATTCTAAATTAATTTTTCTACATTTAATTCAAGTATTTTAAAGGAAGTCAGAATGTAAGATGTTAATGGAAAAGCTCACAGAGCGAAGGGATTTTAAAAGGGAATTGAAAAATGCAAATTTTTGTTGTGCTAGAGTCTACCATTCTATTAACTGCATATGTGAAGATTCCAGGAAAACAGTGTATTCCCCTGCTAAATAAGAAGTTATCTTTAAAAAGACCAAAGAAAATGGAATATGTGGGAATGAGTAAATTAAAAAAGAATCCTTAACAGTAACAAGACTATCTAATCTGGTAAGAGGCAGAAAGTCATTATTTAGGAGGTTACTAGCTTTAGTCAAACAAAATCTGCTATACATTAATAAATTATGATTTATTATTAATGATTATTGCTTATTTTCAATGATTATGACCAACTGTAATGCAATAACATCAGATTCAGTGGCAGACAGCTATATTATTTCCTGTATTATATACTTTCTATACCTGTATAAGAAGCCTTCATATTTTGAGAGGAAGGTTTATTTTTCTCCTGTTGAAGTACATGATCAAGAGCTTTTCATTAGGCAAGGAGCTAGGATCACCTTATTGATAGATTCTCATATCGTAAAGATGTAAAAGTTCTTGCTGTTGCTTAAAGCCTCATGCATGCTACCCTTCATATCATAGTTGTATACAAAATATTGTGCCGGATGAGGCAGATGCCTTCGTTATTATTGACAGTGAGGGCTGGAAATTCATCTGCCAATTTTTATAGGTTGTGTTTGAAAGAGCACTCCAGGCAGATTTAAGAAACCTATTTGATTATCCAGTTGGCTGATGGTAAGCAACCTGTGTATTTACCATGAGCCTCACTTTCTCATCTATAAAGTTGGAAGAAGAGATGAACGAGAGGAACAGCGGAATCTTGAAGATGCTTTCTAAGATCACTTCTAAAAAGAAAATTTATGTTTTTTGAATATCTTCTAGCAGCATACATCATATAGTAGATCCCATGCTACTTTCTCAGGAACTTTCTAGTTTTAAAGACAGTGGATATTTATCTTAATTTTAGATAGTACTACAGGAGTCATTAAGTTTTAAGATAACTGTGCTACCTCTCTTTAAAACTTAGAAAATAATTGAAAATAAATGACCTATATAAACTCCTTAAAAATGAAGACTGATTTATACACATTGGTATCTCTCAGTGCTTAGCAATGTCTTATACATACTAGATAGGCAATCAATATTCACAGTTTCTATTAAGGCAGATTATTATTTTTCTGATCACTTAAGGATTTCACAATTTTTACATTGTGTTACAGTCATATTTTATTTCTCGTAATTATTTATAAAATATTAAAAAGATAATATTAAGATTATAATGATAATACTACAATCTACATTTTTAGTTAAGATGCTTGTATTAATCTTGCAGGGAGTTGTTCAGTATGGTTAACCTCTCAAGATACGGCAAATAAAGGAATACAGGTCCATTTTATGACGATATGTGGATTTGTGAGGGATGATGAGACCTAAATGGAATAAAGAAAGTCGTAGCCCCCAAAACTCTATTTTCTATCATTTGGAGTACAAAGAGAAAATACTGATACCTAAGAAGAATTGACAATGACAATGCAATGAAACTAGAGATTAATATAAAAGAGAATAAATTTTTTAAAAGTCAGGCATAATTGGCAAAAGAAAAAATGGATTAGACAGAAGGAAAAAATAAATCAAAATATAGGATAAAAACATTCTATCAACAATATTGTCACCTCTAAGAATATTACCTTTGAAGTTCAATATGTGGTAGGTAAAAGAGATTATTGTGCTCATTTGAAATAAGGATAGAGGTATCATATATATAGTTTAAGGGTTTGACATTGAAATGACATAGGTTTACTCTAAATGCCATTGTAATAATTTCTTATTCAGGGACAGTGAACGTATCTGCACTCTAACTTGCATTTTATTCTCCCTAGGATTCTTTCTTTTAGCAGTTAATGAGTAGGTTGGTAATACAAAAATAGACAAAGGAAACAGAAAACAGCATGAGTTAGTCCAGGGTTGACTGGATCATCTACTTTGCCTAAAACTATTAACACCGAATGAGCAGAGCCCATAGCCACCACCAGTGTTTGGAAGAGTTTTGGAGCCTCTCTTAATGGATTCCCAGTACATCAGGAATGATTGCCTTACACACTGACACACAGAGTAGCAATTATAGGTAAACAGACAATAACTGAATGGAAATCCTAACAAATTACACATGCCAACTTATTTTTTCCTTTACCACACAAATCCATAGTTATTAAGCAATATTTTAATTTTCAGAGTTCAAATAAAATATATAAAGGAGATCAATATTTTCAGAAATTCAATTATCTTTAGGTAAATGAAAATTCTATAATAAAAGGAGAAGAATGCTGTAAAGTGAAGGAGACAAATGAGTGCTAGTTTATCATTGAAGTTCCTGTCTTTGAGGGATTTACATCTTTGAGGTTCCTATTTTTGAGATGTTTGCAAATTAGAGGAAGGGCAGAGAGGTGACCACGCCTGTATGATGTGCATGATATGATGGTATAAATACTACAATACAAGGGTGCACAGGATAACATGGACACCAAAGAAGAGAAATTTAATCCAGAGGTACATTGTCTAGGGACATGGTCAAGGGAAGCCTTAATAGAACTGCTGGTTCCAATTCTGGGTTTAGAAAAAGGAAGAGGAGCTAAATAGTGCAAAGATTAGCACCAAGGTTAGCTTAGGCAGAGCAAACTACTTGAACAAAGAACAGGGATGTGAGCAAACAGAGTGGATTAGAAAGTTGCAATTAATTCAGTAAAACTCAAGCGAAACGCCAGGTGCAGTGGCTCACTCCTGTAATCCCAGAACTTTGGGAGGCTGTGGCCTCGGGAGTTCAAGATCAGCCTGGCCAACATGGTGAAATCCCATCTCTACTAAAAATGTAAAAATTAGCCAGGAGTGGTGGCACACCACTGTAATCCCAGCTACTTGAGAGGCTGAGGTGGGAGAATCACTTGAAACTGGGAGGCGGAGTTTGAAGTGAGCCAAAATCACGCCACTGCACTCCAGCCTGTGTAGCAGAGGAATTCTCCATCTCAAAAACAAACAAACAAAAACTCCAGTGTAATTTTCGAAGGGGCACAATGACCCATGAGATTGAGGACCTTAATAAGTGCACGTCAGGCCAAGTTAAAGCTACAAATGGGAAATCGGAAAAATTTTATAGAGGGAAGCCAGCTAAGGCAGTCAGGGTTGAGGATTTAGATTTATGTATTCAAACAAGATTTTCTTAGTACAGACTATGGATAAGTACTTTGTTGACTGGAGTGAAGAGGAGTCACAAATGAATGTCATCCTTGACTTTATGTTCTAGTGTGTTCTCATGTATATTACGCTGGGATGATTTTTTTTTTTTTTGATATGTGAGTTAGCCTTGAGGATTCAATGGAAGTTTGACTGAAAATTATAGTTTAACAGGGCTATAATTTAATTTTCAATTGCCTGAATTTTGGAGTTATGTAGCTTGATAGTTAGGCTAAATTAGAATTTATTTAGTGGTTGAGAAATGGAAAATAAAATAGAAAAAGGCTGTGAAATTAGAATACAATGGCTAATTCAAAGAACCAGAAATTAGATGATGATGATGATGAAAGAACTGGCCTGAGAATAAGAAAATGAGCTACCATGAGCTGAACATGGTAGCTAAAATGAACATATTAAAGATTAAGATTTTAAAAATTGGCCTTTCAAATTGTAATGGGATTATCCCTGTCCCTTGTATTGGGATACTTTGAAAAATTCACAATTCATATTAAAAATATAAAAAGGATACCAAAGCCAAACCAAAAATGTGTACAGGTATATCTCATTTGATTGTATATAATTTTATTGCTTTTTGCGCATATTGTGTTTTTCACAAATTGAAGATTGTGGCAACCCTGTGTCAAACAATTCTATTGGCTCTGTTTTTTTCAACAGTATATGCTTATTTTGTGTCTCTGTGCCACATTTTGGTAATTGTTACAAAATTTAAAATGTGTTCATTATTGTATCTGTCGTGATAATCTGCAATCAGTGGTCACTGATGTTACTATTGTTAATTATTTGGGAATGCCACAAACCACACCCTGTAAGACAGCAAACTTGATGAATAAATTGTATTTTAACTACATCACTGACTGGCTGTTTCTCCTTCTCTCTCCTCCTCCAGCCTCCCTA
The DNA here is from genome assembly GCA_004027715.1 of Plecturocebus donacophilus. Taxonomy (NCBI): domain Eukaryota; kingdom Metazoa; phylum Chordata; class Mammalia; order Primates; family Pitheciidae; genus Plecturocebus; species Plecturocebus donacophilus. The sequence goes on along the minus strand of PVKP010018919.1, from coordinate 5,632 downwards.
TTCATTGAGACACACCAATATTGAAATTAGGCCCATTAATAACCCTGTAATGGTCTCTATGTGTTTAGGGTAAGGGAAGAGATGCATGTCTCCCACTTTAAATCAAAAGCTAAAGATAATTAAGCTCAATGAGGAAGGCGTGTCAACAGCCAAGGAAGGCTAAAAACCAGTGTTCTTGCACTAAACAGCTAACCAAGTTGTGAATACAAAGGAAAAGTTCTTAAGGAAATTTAAAGTGCTACTCCAATGAATAAATAAATGATAAGAAAGAGAAACAGTCTTATTGCTAATATGGAGAAAGTTTCATTGGTCTGGAAAGAAAATCAAATCACAACATTTCCTTAAGCCAAAACCTAATCAAGATCAAGCCCCTCTCTTCAATTCTATGAAAGCTGAAAGAGGTGAGGAAGCTATGGGGAAAAAGTGGGAAGCTAGCAGAAATTAGCTCATGAGGTTGAAGGAAAGAAGCCATCTCATAACATAAAAATGCAAGGTGAGGCAGCAAATGCTGATGTAGTAGCTGCTGTAAGTTGTCCAGCAGTTCTGCTAAGAAAATGATGACAATGACTACACTAAACAATAGATTTTCATTGGAGACAAAACAGTCTTGTATTGGAGGAAGCTTCCATCTAGTACTTTCATAGATAGAGAAAAGTCAGTATCTGGCTTCAAAGCTTCACTTTTTTTCCCCCAGTGGTAAAAAAATATACAGATTGTATGTTGTCAAATGTAGTTCCTACATTTCTTTTCTCAGCAAAGCTTTGACTATTTCTAAGGAGACTATGCAGCTCTGGGAGTACATGGCACAGGCAGCTGGGTCCATGGTCAGTCCTATATTGGCTTCAGATTGGTTTTGTCCACTGCCCCCTCTGTGGCATGGTCCTGGTTCCTGCAGGGGCAGCCCCAGCCAGGCCCCAGGCATTTGTTGGTAGGGGCTAATGCAGCTGGTGACTTTAATTTGAATTCAGTGTTCATTGACCATTTCGAAGATCCTAGGGCCCTTAAAAATTATGCTAAATATACTCTTCCCATGCCCTATAAATGGATCAACAAAGCCTGGATGATGGTATATCTGTTGACAGCATAATTTACTGAATAATTTAACCCCACTCTTGAGACATTCTGCTCAGCAAAAAAGATCTGTTTCAATATTGCTGCTTATGGATAATGCACTTGGTCATCCAAGAACTCTAACAAACATGTAGAAGGATATTAATGTTGTTTTTCACACCTGCTAACACAACATCCATTCTGCAGCCATAGATCAAGGAGTAATTTTGCTTTCAAGCCTTATTATTTAATAATAGATTTCATAAGGTTGCCATAAATAATGATTCCTTTAATGGATCTGGGCAAAGTAAACTGAAACCCTCCTGAAAATAATTCGCCATTCTAGATGTCATTAAGAATATTTGTGATTCATGGGAGGAGGTAAAAATATCAGCATTAACAGGAATTTTGAAGAAGTTGATCTCAAGACTCCAGTGGAGGCACTAACTGTAGATGCAGGAGAAATATCAAGAGAACTAGAGTTAGTAGTGGAGCCTGAAGATGTGACTGAATTGCTGCAATCTCATAATATACATTTAACGCATGAGGAGTTGTCTCTTACGGATGTGCAAAGAAAGTGGTTTATTTGTGGTGAAAATGTTGTGCACATTGTTGAAATGACAACGAGGATTTAGAATATTATGTAAACTTGGTTGACAAAGCAGAGGCAAGGTTTGATGGGATTGACTCCAATTTTAAAGAAATTCTACAGTAGGGAAAATGCTATCAAACAGCATTGCATGTGACAGAGAAATCTTTTCTGAAAGAAGGAGTCAATTAATGTGGTAAATGCCACTGTAATCATATTTTAAGAAATTGCCACAGCCACCCCAGCCTTCAGCAACTACCACCCTGATCAGTCAGCTGCCATCAACGTCAAGATATGACCCTCTACAAGTGAAAAGATTATAAATCACTGAAGGCTCAGATAATCATTAACATCTTTTTCAAAATTAAAGTATGCACAGTTTTACACATAATGCTATTGTATACTTAGTAGGCTGCAGTATATTGTAAACATTGTTTTTATATGCATTGGAAAAAACAATAATTTCTTGTGACTCACTTTATTGCAATATTCACTTTATTATAGTCATCTGAACCAAACCTGTAATATTTCTTTTGTATGCCTATATATGTATATACATATAATACAACTATATTCATATGCATATTATATATTATATATGATACCTTGTTTCTTAAAATTAAACACAATGAAGTAATATGCTTATGCCAAAGAGGCTAGTCAAATCAAAGCTATTTCACTTTCAATGTCTTGCTCTTAATGGCTATGCTATATTAATAATATGTTGCTTTATGCATTGGTAATCTCCATGTCTAGCACACACCTGATACCAATAAACACATTTAAGCCCAAGAAAGACACCACTCACACCAAAGTCTCTCTACATAACTTATGTCCAAATTAGTTAAACCCTACTTTTTTCAGTCATGACTCATGGTAGCAGGAACTCAAGGCTATCAAAACTAAAGATTGTTCATAATGTTGCTTAACTACACAAACTACATAACCACATATAGTTCAATCAAACTGAGATAAAAATTCAGATGGACACTTTAACAAAATTTCAGAGGTCACCCTTTCATTTAACATGCTCAAATGCACATGCATTATGAAGTATGACAGATACTGTAACAGATATGAATGAGAATTATCCTCTTGTGGAATTCAGAGCTGAATAGGAGAGACAGAGGCAGGTAGAAGATTTAGTGAAATAGAATAAATTTTACAACAGAGTAAGAACCAAGAGCTCCATGGGAAACATGAGCATAGGGAAAACTTGTATGCTGCAATTTAGATAAAAGAGGAAAAATGCCTAATATGCATGAGGGAGTCAGGAAAGGTTTATAAAATAGGGATTCTCTGGGAAAAAGAGAACTAGAAGAGAAAGGTTCTGTCAGAGAGCAATGTGCCACAATTCTCTAATGTCCCTGAGAGCACTCTTGTGAGCAGGGTTTCCTTGTGACTCATGTGACTCACTGGTTTGGAGACATTGGTGATATTAACCTGAAATGCTCAGTACTTTAGCTCACATTCAGATATTGTACTATCAATTTGTCTCATTTAATTTTTGCCAATGATATATTTTAGAATTTTTTGTAAATCCACATACAAATGTTCAACAATAAGCACAATAGAAAATAAAATAATGTCCTAAGACACAAAAATAGCTTGAGAATAAACAGATTAAGAACATTTATAAAAAGTTCTTCTTTTTTTTATCACAGGGATCAAATTTGATTAGAAACTTTAATGTATTCAACTAAATTTGCTATTTGACTTTTTCACCCTCTTCTGTCATCAGAGTCACTGTGTTTTTTTTTTTTTAAACTAAGTGGCCTTGGTTAAGAATGAGAGTAACTTTAGTAACATCCAAAAAAGGAATTGAATTCTGCTTTATAAAAACGTATAGCATCGTTGCGACTGCTGTCTTTCAGAAGAAATAGAAGCTAAGTATGTTTTCCCTTAGGTTCACAAAGCTCATTAGCTGTTCTATTGGTATTAATTATGAGGTAGCCTGACTGGTTCAAATTACATGAAAAAAATCACATAACATGTCAGAATCTTTACAAGAAAACTTTCATAATGAAATACAAATATGAAGGATCTTCAAAACATTAATGAAAAATTCACCTGAACTGTGAATTTCATGAGAAAATTGTGGGGATTTCATGGGTTTTTTACTCTGAAATAAACTTGTACTAACTGATTATAACATATCTGAACAGGTTTAGTTTGAGGCACTGAGGATAAGAAGACATCAGTTTGAAAAAAGCCCCTATCAGAGCAACATGAATTCTGCTGAAACTAAAGCACGAACATCAAATTTATGATGAGGCTTGGGTGGAAGAATAGTAAAACCAGTGATCCTTTGAAAAAGTTTATGAGAACAATGCCCCGAAGAAATCACCAGTTTAGAAATGGATAATTCATTGTAAGAAGGGATAACACAGCAATGAAGGTGAAGCTTGCAGCAGCAGACCATCCACATCAATTTGTGAGGAAAAAAATTCATCATGTTCTTGTCCTAATTGGGGATGACCAACAATTAAAAGCAAAACAATAGCCATCATAGACATCTCAATTACTGCAGCTTACACTAGTCTGACTGAAATTAAAATGAAAGCTGAACAAAGTTTCCAATCAATGGGTGAAACCAGGTGGATCACCTGCAGATAGGAGCAGAGCTTTCAATGGAAATTTTGAACAGGTGGAATTAAGTTCTGAAGCATTTCTTTGAAAAGTGACAAGAGAAAAGCAATGGCTACCAAGAGATGAAAGTGACCCAGCCAAAGTGAAAGAGAACCAATCAAGAGCAAAGTCTGTACCAGCGTTTTTTTGGGGGGATGCTCAAGCCATTTTACTTGTTGACTTTCTGCAGGTTCAAAAAATGATAACATTTGCTTATTATGAGAGTATTTTAAGAAAGTTAGCCAATGCTTAACACAATAGAACTCTGTCTCTACTAAAAATACGAAAAGTTAGCCGGGTGTGGTGCTGCGCCCCTGTCATCCCAGCTACTAGGGAGGCTGAGGCAGAATCGCTTGAACCTGGGAGGAAGAGGTTGCAGTGAGCCGGATTGCACCACTGCACTCCAGCAAGGGCAACAAAGAGATTCCGTCACAAAAAAACAAAACAAAACACGGCAAAAAGAAAGATAGTCAAGGATTTACAGGAAAACGCCCTGGAAAGCTTTACCAGAGAGTCTTTCTCCACCACAACAACGTTCCTGGCTCATTCCTTTCATCAAGTACAGGCAATTTTGTAAGAGGTTGATGGAAAATCATTAGCAGCCACCTTACAGTCCTGACTTGGATCCTCTGACATCTTTTTGTTTCTTAATCTTAAAAATTCTATAAAGGGCACCATTTACCTTCAGTCAGTAATCTAAAAAAGACTATATTAATGGCTCAATTCCTATTTCTTTAGGGATGGACTAGGAACTAGGGTGGCTGGTATCATTACTTACAAAAGTGTTTTGAACTTGATGGAGCTTATGCTGAGAAATAACATTTACTTCCATTTTCCACAAAATTTTTGAAGTCCCTCTGTACGTGTACAAGACAGTAGCAAACCTAGACCAAACTGTTCATGTGTTTATTGTGGAATTCACATCGGTTCCTTGCACATCTCTGAGACAGCTATCCCCAGCTCAGTCCCATGTTTGACATGAGCCTTTTAATAAAACTCCTAACCTTCCATATAAACTGAAGGGTACTACAAGTAACAGTCCAAAAAAATTGTTTTAAAATTTGTGGATTTTATTTTTATTTTTATTTTTAAAGAATAAAAGAGAAAGAAAGAGGAAGAGATTTTAGAAAAAGAGAGAAAAGGAGAAAGAAAGAAACAGCAAAAGGAAGAAAAAGAATGAAAGAGAGAAAGAAAGAGGAAGAGAAAGAGGGAGAGAGAACGGGATTCTTGTTTTATTGCCCAGGCTAGAATACAGTCTAAAAATGGGTATTAAAAACCTCTTTTATGCCAATAATTGTGCTTAACAATGGAGACAGGAAGGAATAGGGGATGAAAATAACAAATAAGCAGACAACCAATATTTTA
>PVKP010018918.1:0-43442 GCA_004027715.1 Plecturocebus donacophilus | reverse complement strand
GAAACATGCTCCCCTCCCCTCCCCTCCCCTCCCCCTCTTGTCTTCTTTTCTTGCCTATTGCACTGCCTAGAATGTTCAGGTCTACGTTGAATAAGAGTGGTGAGAGTGGATATCCTTGCCTCGTTCCCAATCACAGAAAAAAAGCATTCTGTTTTTTACCATTAAGTGTAGTATTAAATGCAGGATTTTGTAGATGCTCTGAATCAAATTCAGAAAGTTCCCTCTATTCCTAATTTTCTGAGGGTTTTTTGATACTTTGAGTTTTGTTTCTAATGGAGCTACAAGCTGTAGAGAACTTTATGAAATTGAATACATTCTAGTATAGCCACTCTATATCCAAACTGTTAAGAGTTTTGTATTAGAGGCCGGGCGCGGTGGCTCATGCCTATAATCCCAGCACTTTGAGAGGCCAAGGCAGGCGGATCATGATGTCAGTAGTTTGAGACCAGCATGGCCAACATAATGAAACTCCATCTCTACTAAAAATACAAAAAATTAGCCGAACATGGTGGCATATGCCTGTAGTCCCAACTACTTGGGAGGCTGAGGCAGGAGAATTGCTTGAGCCCAGCAGGCGGAGGCTGCAGTGAGCTGAGGTCGCACCAATGCACTCCAGCCTGAGCAACAGAGCAAGACTCTTGTCCCTCCCACAAAAAAAAGAGAGAGTTTTGTATTAGAGAAACCATCAACCTTACATGAGAAGATTATTCATATGTGTTAGAATTTGCATCTTAGAGAAAACCCTCATTTTAGAATTGGGTTGAGAACAAGACCCTGGGTTTATTAATTGCAACTTTTGGCACAACCATTAGAGCATTTATTTGCATCATGGTTACATTTCTGGTAAATTCATCTTATAGTAAAAAAGGTAAATAAAAGAATATTTTTTCATAAGAATTAATGCAGAAGGGCTGGATATAATTCTAGACACCCACAGTCCAAACCTTTTACCCACTGACACAATCCACAAACTAATGGAATGACACAGAATGAATTAAGTAAGAAATAAAGATCATATGATCATTTTACAGTGTTCTCCCTGGGCTTCATGGAAGAATTAGGAAGCCACACTAGGTGCAGGTGCTCAGGCTGGAGTGCAGTGGCGCTGTCTTGGCTCACTGCAATCTCTGCCTTCCGGTTTCCAGTGATTCTCCTGCCTCAGCCTCCAGAGTAGCTGGGATTACAAGCGTGAGCCACTGCACCCGACCTATTTTGTATTTTTAGTACGGATGGGGTTTCACCATATTGGCCAGGCTGATCTACAGCTCCTGGCCTCAGGTGATCCACCTGCCTCGGTCTTCCATAGTGCTGGGATTACAGGTGTAAGCCACCATGCCCAGCTCCTTAAAGCCAGTTCAGATGACCCTGAAGACAGGGTCCTCAGAAGCCTAGAGTGTCGCATGTGTCCATGCTTCCAAGGCCACAAGTAAGATAAGGCCTGAGGTGCATCGTTGCTAATCTGTCAGAGAGCAATTCAAGGGTCTGGGTTGGAGTTGAGGCCAGATTAAGGAGAGTTAGAAGTGGGAGGGATAAATGGAGATAAAAAGTGTCCTTCAAGAGGACTGGTTGTGAAGAGGAGCAAGAAGGTGAGAGATGAAGAAAAGACAAGGGATGTAGGGAGCTTCCCCAGCAAGCTGAAAGACCTGATCATGTTTCAGTGTTCATGCAAAATGCCAGCTGGAAAGGGGAGATTGAATACACAGGAAAGAAGACAGACCATTAGGCAGGTTTTCTCCAAAAGCCTCATGATGCATAACTAAGATTGGGGTTTGGGAATTGAAGGATAGAGCATTTAGGTTTGATATAAAGAAAAACTAAGGTACAAAAAAACAGAAATGTGAATCAGTAGCAAGGCCTTTGCAGACCAAGGTACTTGGACAAAATGAGGGCTGAAGTGCCTTTCAAAGATTTGAATTCTTGATCCCATCCCACATTTTATGGTGAGGGGGTGCACAATTTACAAATGAACTGTGCATTTCTGATCAAGAATGGCTGATAAAAGTATCCTCATTATTTCATTCAAGGTCCATAAGTACCCACTGTGTGCCAAGCACTGGGTTGGGACACAGCAGATCTGAGTTCTATACACCAATCCTTTCCCACTTAATGTCAGTTATTTAAAGAGATCAGGTCAGGTGCGATGGTGAGCACTTATAATCTGAGCTACTTGAGAGGCTGAGGTGAGAGGATGGCATAAGGCAGGAGTTGGAGGCTGCATTGTGCTACAATCACAGCTATGAATAGCCACTGCACTCCAGCCTAGGCAATGTGGGAAGACCCCATCTCTAAAAATAAAAATAAACAATTTTAAAAGGGCTGGGCACAGTGGCTCACATTTGAAATTCCAGCACTTTGACAGCTCAAGGCTGGAGGATTTTTTGAGGTCAGAAGTTTGAGAGCAGCCTGGACAACCAAGTAGGACCCCCATCTCTACAAAAAAATTTAAAATTAGCTGGGCATAGTAGCATGCATCTGTAGCCCCAGTTTCTTTTTTCTTTTTTTTAAGGCGGGGTTTCACCATGTTGGTCAGGCTGGTCTTGAACTCCCAACCTCAGGTGATCCGCCCACCTTGGCCTCCAAAGTGCTTGGATTACAGGCGTGAGCCACCACGCCCGGCCTGTAGCCCCAGTTTCTTGGGTGGTTGAGGCAGGAGGATTCCTTGAACCCAGGAGATCAAAGTTACAGTGAGCTGTGATCACACCTCTGCACTCCAGCCTGGGCAACATGCTCATGCCTGTGGTCCCACCTACTTGGGAGGCTAAGATGGGAGACTCACCTGAACCCTGCAGCTTGAGGCTGCTGTGTGCCAGATGCCACTGCACTCCAGCCTGGGTGACACGGTGAAACCCTGTCTCAAAAAGAAAACTTCAGTCAAGACCTAGATGCTGAGACTCATTCTTTTCTCTTGTCCTGTTCCCAGACTGCTCCTCTTTCTCTTCCATTTGCTGTCCTGGGTGTCACTGATCAGGTACCAGATCTGAGTGTCTGCCCTGCATTTTCTCTCTCTCTAAACCCAGACATTATTTGACTCTTGCCAGCCCATCCACTTCTCTAGCTCAGGCCCCCTTCATTCCTCATTGTGACGGTTTCCTCTAGAATAGACTGCTACCTATTATAACTGGTCTTCCTGCCTCCAAACCTGCTCCTTTCCCAACCGTCTCCATGCAGCTCCATGTGCAATTTCTTTTCTTTCTTTTTCTTTTTGTTGTGAGACAGAGTCTCCCTCTGTCACCCAGGCTGGAGTGCAATGGCATAATCTCGGCTCACTGCAACCTCCGTCTCCTGGGTTCAAGTAATTCTTCTGTCTCAGCCTTCCAAGTAGCTGGGATTAAATGTGCCTGCTTTTTTTTTGTTTTTCGTTTTTTGTTTTTTTAGTAGAGACAGGATTTTACCATGTTGGTCTTGAACTTCTGACCTGAAGTGATCTGCCTGCCTTGGCCTTTCAAAGTGCTGGGATTACAGGTATGAGCCACTGCGCCCAGCCTTCATGTACAGTTTCAAAAATAAATTTTAATCCCACCACTTGCCTGTTTAAGATTGCTCAAAGACCCCGAGAGCTCTTAGAGTAACACCCAGACTCTTCCTGGCCTGCCCTACTCCGGCCTCCCCAGCCTCATCTCTCTTCACCCTTCATTCCTCCCATGCTGATTCTCTCTCAGCTCTCCAGCCCCAGGCCCTTTGCACAGGATAGGCCTGCTGTCTGAAGTCTCTTCCTACCCCACGTTGCGTGGCTCCCTCCTTCTCACTCCTCAGGTCATTTTCTCTGGAGCTCTGTCCCTGCCCTGCCCCTCCTCAGTTCCTGTACCACCTGATGCTACAAAACTCGTACACTGCATTGCAATTGCATATTTACATAAGTGTTTTGCTCGCTAGCCTGTAGGTTCTGTGTGGGTAGGCTAGAGACTATTTCTATCCTGTTCATCTTTTGGTATTCTCATATATAAATATAACTCATCACCTGCTGACATTTGAGCCCTTCTGCTGCTTGGAGCAGTAAACAGTACTTATCACAGAGCTATGTATATATTAGATGCTCAATGTGTTGAGTGGAAGAATCAATGACTCTTCCCCAGGGAGCATGTCATCAGTTCTAACATGGGTGGCTGCGTTGCCCCCTGCTGTTTGAGCAGTTTTAGATTTGCACCAGGAGGGAGTGCTGTCCACCATAACCTCTGGCTACTTACTGTCCTTCCTCTCCCAAAGAACTGCCCCCACATTCAGCATAGACATGAGGAATGGAGCCTGTATTATTAAAATAGGGCTTCCTTCTTTAGTGTCTGTGTGGCCTCCAGGGAGGTCATGATAGGGGACAACCATTGTCAACTGAAACAAATTCACTGGAGCCTATAACATCACCAGCCCAGGTCCAAGATGGAGAGGTGGGGAGACAAGGCTCAGCCATGTGCACAGCAGGGGGCACAGGAAGTTTCAGGGGACTGAGCCCAGTGGCTGTGGCAGTATGATGGTGACATCAGAGAGCTGGCAGCTAAGGTGGTATCAATAGGGATGTAATGGAACAAGGGACAGGATACCCCTTGTTTGATATTCTGATTGACAGAGCCACTGATTGATAGAGCTAGACCTTGTCTTTAAAAAAAATTAAAAAGAAGCTGAATTTGGCTGAGTGTGGCGGCTCACATCTGTAATCCTAGCACTTTGGGAAACCGAGATGGGCGGATTGCTTGAGCCCAGGAGTTTGAGACCAGCCTGGGAAAGATTGCAAGACCCTGTATTAAAAAAGAAAGAACCTGAATTATTATTATTTTTATATTTTTATTTTTTAAATTTTTTTCTGAGATGGCTATGAAGAAAGAAGCTGAATTAAATCCATTCTTCTTTGGCTCCATGGGGCAAAATTACAGCCAAAAGTTACAGGAAATTGCATAAATAAGAGCTTTTTTAAAAAGGATTGTTTATCATATTCATAACAAGGCCCATGATTTAAAAAAAAAAAAAAAAAAAAAGCTGCCTTACTATTTTTGTATTATTATTTTTGGAGACAGGGTTTCACTTTTGTCACCCAGGCTGGAGTACAGTGGTGTGATTTTGGCTCACTGCAGCCTCCGCCTTCTGGGCTCAAGTGATTCTTCTGCCTTAGCCTCCAGAGTAGCTGGGACTACAAGTGCACGCCACTGCGCCTGACTAATTTTTCTATTTTTTATAGAGATAAGGTTTCACCATGTTGCCCAGGCTGGTCTTAAATTCATGAGCTCAAGCAATCTGCCCGCCTTGGCCTCCCAAAGTGTTGGGATTTATAGGAGTGAGCCACTGTACCTGGCCTGCCTTACTATTTTAGAGATAAAAAAAAATTCTGTTTTTAAAAGATGGAATACATTGCCTTATAAGGAGTAGGCTCCCCATCACCAAGGTATCCAACAAGTCAGGTAGGCATGTGGCAGAGGGGTTTCAGCATCAGCTGAGGGACTAGATGTGGTCTGCTTTCTTCCAGCCTAGGGTGCCTGCCTTTCACCACATATTAGAAATTTCCATAGGCCAGACACGATGGCTCATGCCTGTAATCCCAGCACTTTGGGAGGTTGAGGCAGGCAGATCATGAGGTCAGGATTTGGAGACCAGCCTGGACAACATGGTGAAACCCTGTGTCTACTAAAAATAAAAAATTAGCTGGGCATGGTGGAGGGTTCCTGTAATCCCAGCTGCTTGGGAGGCTAAGGTAGGAGAATCACTTGAACCCAGGAGGTGGAGGTTGTAGTGAGCTGAGACCGCGCCATTGCATTCCAGCCTGGGTGACAGAGCAAGACTCCTTCTCAAAAAAAAAAAAAAGAAAGAAAAAGAAAAAAGAAGTTTCCGTAGGTGTCTGGAGATACCAACTTTCTTAACCCCAGATTGGTTGGTTCTGATTTTTGGGGGTCCACACCCTCTTGTATTGATTTGTATAATCTGCCATTTTAGCCTCAATTCTGGTGAAATTGGAAGGAGATGGGAATTAATATAATGTGAAAGAGAAATACAGTTTGGAATAACTGACTTACACAGATCACAAAACAGATAGACAAACCAGGACTTGATTTTGCTCTCCAAACTTGAGCTCCCAAGTCCTCCTTTTACTCATATCACTCTTGTGTCCAAACACCAGACTGTGAGGGGAGTGAAGCACCTGACTGCCATTCTTGGTCCAGAGGTTTCCACAACTCATCTGTTTAGTGTTAGGGGCTAAATTGTGCCCTCCTAAAATTCATATGTTGAAGTCTTAACCCCCCAGTACCTCAGAATGTGACTGTGTTCAGAAACAGGGGCATTGCAGAGGTGAGTTATTAAGATGAGGTCATTATTGTGGGCCCTAATCTCAGACGGCTGGTATCATTAGAGAAAGGGCAGTTGGGCAGGATGCAGTGACTCATGCCAGCAATCCCAGTGACTCGGGAGGCTGAGGCAGGATCACTCAAGCCCAGGAGTTTGCAGCTACAGTGAGCTATGACCACATCACTGTACTACAGACTGGGTGACAGAGAGAGACCTTGTCTCATAAAAAAGAACAAGGAAAAGGGGCCAGGCACAGTGGCTCACACCTGTAATCTTAGCACTTAGGGAGGCCAAGGCAGGCAGATTACCTGAGGTCAGGAGTTCAAGACCAGCCTGACCAACATGGTGAAACCCCCCTTCTACTAAAAATACAAAAATTAGCTGGGTATGGTGGCAAAAACCTGTAATCCCAGCTACTCAGGAGGCTGAGACAGGAGAATCACTTGAACCCAGGAGGCAGAGGTTGCAGTGGGCCAAAATCATGCCATTGCACTCCAGCCTGGGCCACAAGAGCAAGACTGCTTCAAAAAAAGGGCAGTTTGGACATAGACACACACTTACACAGGGAGAACTCCATGTGAAGGGACACAAGGAGAAGATGGCTGTCCCCAGCCAAGGAGAAAGGCCTGGAGCAGCCTCAGAAGGAACCCACCCTGCTGACACCTTGATCTTGGACTTATAGCCACCAAATTTCTGTTGTTTAAGCCACTCGGTGTGTGGTACTTGGTCTTAGAGGCTCCAGGAAATGAATACATTTGGTCATTGAGGAAACATTCACTGAGTACCAGTGTACTAGGTCCAGCAAGAGGAATCAGACACACGGCCCAGAGTGCTATCTGGCAGGGTAGATAGGACAGGGGGCAGAGCAGCCAGTGCCAGGGCCAGAATGAGTCATCACAGTCATCCAACAAGAAATCCAGGGAAGGAAGCCTCCTGCCTGCCAGGCTGTCTGGGTTAATGCCTTTGTTCTGGTTCTTGAACACTGGGATGGATTTTGCTGGTGCAGGTAGGGAAACAGACAGAGGAGGCAGCATGAACAAAGTCAAAGTGTGACAATGTGCAGACATCCAGCTAGGGCATGTGGGGACTATGTGAAAAAAAGGCTGAAAGGTGGGTTGAGAGCAGTTTGGGGTGGGACGATGCCAGGAGTCCTCTGCAGGCTCTGGGAATTTAGAGAAAGTTCCTGAGCTAGAAGCTGCTGAGAGCACCACCTGTGTGGTTACTTGAGTGAGCAGTGGTGGGGGACAAGCTGGGGGTGCGGACCAGCGCTGAGGGCTCTCAGGTGGTCAGTAATGCAGACCCAATCAGACCCAGGAGAAGCTGTCACTGGGAACTTGGATTTCCTCAGCCTCGTTTGTCTTACACTTGCTGAAAGCACCTGCATTGTGGAGAGCCCTAGGTATCAGAAGTTCCCATCCACTGAGACACGCTTCGCCTAAGTGGGGTCCCAGCAGTCTCAGCTGCCTCACCCCCAGCCTTTCCCGAGAGTAGCATAAGGGAGGCAGGGAAAGAAGTCAGCCTTGATCTGTACTCAGGGACTTTGCAAGTGACCCTGAGCCTTAGTTCCCTTATCTGAAAGATGGAGTCAGATCCTCATACTGTCTCCTTTGAACAAGACAATGCATGTGAAAGAGCCTGTAAACTTCAGTGAGCCATGGGCACATCAGGGGCCATCATTCCTTTTGTCAGAAGTAGGGCTCGGGCAGGTCAGTGGCTGGTAGACCTGAGCTTGGCAGGGTGGTTGTGGGTAGGATCTGGAGTTAGCTGGTGGGGGAACTAAGTGGCTACAGAAGCAGGAAACAATGGCCCCATGTCAGCAGAAAGGGACCCTAAGGGCAGATCAAGCCCTGACCCAGTCACTGGAATGGACAAAGCCAAGGGCTGGATAGGAATTCCCATTCCTGGGGCTGGCAGGTCCTTTACCCACTGTCAGACTCCCCAGTGCCAGGTCACTCACGCTGCTCAGATGCTGGCTTCTCACCCACCCAGTGCTACTGTCACTCCCAGGTGAAGCTGGTCTAGCACCAGCTATGCAGAACCACTTCCTGGGATTTCTCATGTGCTCAGGTCCTGGCTGGATGCACGCTAGCACAGTCTGTCACTGACAGAGGCCCATGGCATAGGCTCTTCCCCAGCTCTTCTTAAGTTACTCTTCATGGGTGTCCTGCCCTGTCATGCTTATTGGCTCAGAGAGTGGGCAGGACACTCCCAATTTATAAGTGAGAAAGCTGAGTTCCCAGAAGCAAAGGGTCTTTTGCAAGTTCTCCAAGATGGTATATGGCAGATCTGCCTCCTAAAGTGTGAAATTATCATAAGGGTGGTAGCTGTATTATTTATTTAAAAAATTTTTTTTGAGATGGAGCTTAATTCTTGCTGCCCAGGCTACAGTGCAATGATGCAATCTTAGCTCACTGCAACCTAGGTCTCCTCAGTTCAAGCAATTCTCCTGCCTCAGCCTCCCAAGTAGCTGGGGTAGCAGGAGCCCACCACCATGCCTGGCTAATTTTTTGTATTTCTAGTAGAGACAGGGTCTCACCATGTTGGTCAGGCTGGTTCGAACTCCTGACCTCAGGTGATCCACCCACCTCAGCCTCCCAAAGTGCTGGGATCACAGCCGTGAGCCACCGTGCCCAGCCAGTTGTATTTATAGTGCTCGCTGTTTGCCTGTTTCCCTAAGCATTTTATGATTCCAGCTCTGAAAACTTTAGCTCTGTTCTTGCCCTGTCCTGAACCTTTGGAACCTGAGTCTTCTTAGCTAGTATCTACTTTGTTCCTTACTTTGGACTAAGGGATAAATAGGTGCACTGACTTTCTCATCAGAACTGAGCCAGGAGTGAAGGCCCTAAGGAGAGACATAGGCAACATACAGCAGCTTTGGGTTTGGGTAGAGCTGGGTTCAGATCCCAGCCCAGCCACCATTACTAGCTACATGACATTGGGCAAGGCACTTCATCTCTAAACCCTTCAGTTTCCACATCCATAAAAGGGGATTATAGATTATTTTTCAGAAAAGTTGAGGACTAAATTCCTCTCAATCAATGGCCATTGATGGGAGATATATGTGCTAACCTGCTTCTGTAATGCTAAGTAGATGACCGACTAGTCTGACAACTTATGTGTATTCCTATGGCAGTTTCTGAAGACACCTCCTTCACAGAAGTCAGTGCAGCTCTCATCTGGCTCCCTGCTACTGACCTATCCTTTTCAATTCCATCAGCCTAAACATAGTTCTGACATTTTCTACTAGCCCAAACCCTTACCTAGTCCTTGAGAGGGTAACTGGGAGTCAAGAGCATGAGCAACTAGTAGTATCCCTGTGGCTGATTAGGCTCACAGTGAACCACATGCAGATTTGTACAGCTGAAACCACCTGCAAACTCATTTAGTTTGGGCCTCAAATTTTCAGTTGAGGAACTGGAGGCTCACAGAGGGGAAGTGATGGATGGGGAACAAATACCATCCAGTGGCCAGATTGGGGCTAGAATATGGATCTCTAGATTCTCAATTTGAGGCCTCCTTCACTATACCTCTATTCTTCCTCTGCCAGGGCTGGGGTTGGGGAGTGCTATCTTAAACACAGACACCCTAGGCCCCTCCTAGCCAGGGGTCAAGTCCCCTTAATCGAAAAGAGTTAACTCTGGCCAGGTGCGGTGGCTCATACCTGTAATCCCAGCACTTTGGAAGGCCAAGTCAGGAGGATCACTTGAGCCCAGGAGTTTGAAACCAGCCTGTGCAATATAGTGAGACCTCATCTCTACCAAAAATATTTAGCCAGGCATGGTGGCACACACTTGTAGTCCCAGTTACTCGGCTGAGTTGGGAGGATCGCTTGTGCCCAGGTTGAGGATGCAGTGCTCTGTGATTGTGCCAGTACACTCCAGCTTAGGCAATAGAGTCAGACTATCTCCAACAACAAAAAGCAATAGAGCAAGAGTAGTATTTTCTCCATATGCCCTCCTAACACCCCTGGGACGAGTTATAAAATACTCACTTGATCAGAGATTATCAAGCTGACCTAATTGGCTCTGGGAACTTCCACATCCACTGCAATCTTGGTGGTTTTCCTGCAGAGCAACTGTTGGGCTGGCTGAAGCTTAAGTCTGCTAGTAACTTGACGCCATTTCCAAACTGTCAACACAGCGGTATCGTCAGGCTTATTAAAATTGATGTCAGCACAACACAACAGAGCTGGAGAAAACTGGAAGGTCATAGCATAGTGTACAACCCCTTTGTGCTTCTGCCTCACTTTTCTCTAGTGATGGGATAGGTAGTGTAGCCCAAATAGGAATGCCAGGAATAGGACGACTCAAGTCTCCTGTACCTATCCTTGAATATGTACCAGGAGTGCTGGTGGTGATACAGGAGCAGGTAGGGTTCAGTATCTTACACAAGGTGGTTTGCACATTTCCACACTGGCCAGTATTATTCTTCAGGCACTGGACTCCTGAAGCAGGAGTGAACTAATGGTAAGAGCACAGGTTGGAAAAAAGGCGCCATGGTTTCTAGGCTAGGTTCTTTACTACTTCACAAGGACACCTTTGGCCAGTCCTGGATCCTCTCTTGTGCCTGTTTCCCCATCCCTACTAACAATAGCTTCAACATTTTAAAGGATGAATCATAGCTTCAAAAAGATGACATGCCAGTGTATCACACCTCCACCAATCTCAAAGCAGCTAGTCAGGACCAACCAGCCATCTAGCCCATCATAGCTGCCACCCAGCTCAGACATTTTGTAACTCAATTTACTGCTGGAAGCAAACCCTCTCAATATTCTCCTTCAGATGGGAGACAACTCCAAAAATAGTCTGCTGTGTGACCTCATCACCAAAAAGTTTGCTTCTCTTAAGGACCATGTCAAAGGCATCCTCACTGGCCACATAGGTCAAATCAACATTTTACTACAATGCACAAAAAGGGTTTGACCTTCAAGGCCCTCTAGAAGGGCCCAAATGATTTGTCCAGTATCATCATCTATTCACGTGTCAAATCTACTTGTATCTAACTGTACTTAGCAATTTCCTACCTCTAACCTGTGCTTCCAAGATACTCCCTTTATCTATTCCTATTTATAAATGCTATTCACACTTGCATGTGCAGCTCAAGTACTTTTCTAAGAAGCTTCCCTCCCTCCAGGTTGGGTGCCACTTCTCCAGCCTCTGAACTACACTAAAACTTACCTAAACCTTTTGCTCCTAAGTCCTAGTAAATATTACCTGTGTTGATGTCTTTCCTTCTTGACTAGTTACTACGAGCACCAAGGGCAGGCTTCTCGCTTTAACCCAATTCCCTTCCCTTTTGCTTAGCCAATGAGCCTATGGGCTTGGTAAATACTGGAAACTTCTGTAAACTTAAAAAAACAGTGTTGTATGAAGAGAAGGTTAGCACTCCCCTTGACAAGGATGGAAGAGGCCCTCAGGCCTGACAACATGCATATGTTAATTTTTATTTAAAAACAATTTTTTAAAAAAATAATTAAACGGAAAATCATCAAAGTTACTGTGTTTGACACCTGACAAATAAGCAAAACCTTAAGGACACACCTAGGCTACAGAAGAAACCATTTTGCAGTGTATTGAAGGTTTGCCAAAATGGCCTTATAGTTGGGGAAAATAAAGTCATACCAGTAAAATCAGAAATACAGACAAATATCCTTCTCCTTTCTCAGATCTCTTTAAGATCTGTAAGAATAGAGAAAATCAGTATCTTTTGGAAAACCTGAGTTGGCCTCAGGCAGTGCCTACCCAATGCTTGGTGAGGCTTTTCACATGTCATTTCCCCTTTTCACGCCTGTCTTGACAACAAACCATCCTCTGCTCACCCGTCAGTCAAACCTTACATGTTTCAGCCTAGTGCAAAGCCGGTTTTTTTCTTCAGACCTTCCTGTCAGTGAGGGTCACAGAACATCAGGCTACAAGTGACTTCAGAAGCCATTTGGTCACACCCCCTCAATTTTACAGACTGGGAAGTGACCCAGAGTCAACACAGGTCACACAGAAAATCAGTGGCAGAGCCAGAACTAGAATTCAGATTTCCTGGGACTCTAGTGAAGGCCTTTTGCTTTATACTGTCTTCTCTCCCCTAATTTACATAACACTTGAACTTAATATTATTTTACTGGTTTTCAGAGCACCAGAGCATTCCATTTTGAACATTGTTTTAACATGAGCTTACAATGGAAGTATAATTTAAAAATGTAAGCATACAACTAGGCTTTACCAAAGAGTAATGTGTTTATTTCACGTAAATTCTTAAAAATACTTTCTTGGCAGTTGTCACATAAAATGTCCTAATGTAAAACAAAAAACTCATTCGAAAGAAAAGCATGAAAAAACAGACCCAAAATGTTAAGATTTTATTTACAAAGTTTTTTTGTTGTACAGAAAGTAAAAATGCTGTTACAGTCTCAGTGTAACTGGTAGCCACAGACGGTTGACTCACCAATCACAGCTATCCATGCTACAGCAAGAGTCTTACACAAAAACCTAACAATGCTTACAATTTTGTTGGGGTGAAGTCCACAAACTTGGTGGTAGATTACCAAGAGGGACTACATGGAAGGAACGCGGAATGTCACAGGAACTATTCTTTGGCTCTTTGGGTGGGTGGGTGTCCTGGGGTTTGTATCACAGCTACCTTTTTTTTTTAAACAGCTACCAAATCCATGAGCAGTCCAACCAATACTGAACAGTTCTGTTTCTGCAGGTCATCTGGGGTCTTAATCATCTTCTCCTTCATCATCTGTTTCTCTCTTCCTCTTTTCACCTTTCCCGCCTTCTTCCTCCTCTGTAAAGTCACAAAAATTGACTTTAGGACAGTTAGAAAGGCATTTTGCTTAGATTATTGCCAATGGAGGCAACAACAATAAAGTTTTTGACAGGAGATAAAACGATGTAAACGATCAGATTAATACAGGTGATATAGGAAGTTTAAGTGGTGACCACAGAACCAAGAAAAGCAGAGTATAGCAGCAACTCAACTCACACAGGAACGTTAACCCAGTTTCCTCAGTTTTAAGGTGTTTTCTTCTAAATGTTTCTTTTTACAAATCTAGCAATTATTAAAATGCATACTAATAACTTGAGCTAGTTGGGCACAGTGGCTCATGCCCATAATCCCAGCACTTTGGGAGGTTGAGATGGGTGGATTACCTGAGGTCAGGAGTTCCACAGTAGCCTGGTCAACATGGTGAAACTCTATCTCTACTAAAAACACAAAAATTAGCTGGGCGCGCTGGCACAGACCTGTAATCCCAGTTACTTGGGAGGCTGAGGCAGAATTGCTTGAACCCAGGAGGCGAGGTTGCCAAGATCTCACCACTACACACTAGCCTGGGTGACAGAAGTGAAACCGTCTCCAACAAAACAAAAAAACCCCCTTGAGCTATCTAGCATGTCTTCAAGCCATACTCATTTTCAAGTGATTTTGGACAAGCTTAACATCATTAAGCCTTTTTCAACTGTAAAATGGGGACAATGGTACTGACTTTAAAAGGTTATTCTGATAAATTAAGTAACACAAAAAACACTTC
The DNA here is from genome assembly GCA_004027715.1 of Plecturocebus donacophilus. Taxonomy (NCBI): domain Eukaryota; kingdom Metazoa; phylum Chordata; class Mammalia; order Primates; family Pitheciidae; genus Plecturocebus; species Plecturocebus donacophilus. The sequence goes on along the minus strand of PVKP010018918.1, from coordinate 29,650 downwards.
AAATATTAACTAAAAAGGGACTTCTTAAAGTATTTATGTAGTCAAGACACAGACTTACATATAGACCAATCTTTTCAACTAATAAAATCCATGGTTATTTTAATGAAATTAACTGTATGTTGAATCATGTTTCATACATGTTCTTAAAGGCAGTGACAAGGTCCTAAGCAGGGTAATATCTAGTATAAATGTAATCAAGAGCTTGTGTGGATGCTGAGAAAGCATGAGCCAGCGGCACAGTGAACACCTGATTCTCTTGAGACTCAACCATGAGACTTTTATTTTTTGGGACAGTGTCTCGCTCTGTCTTTTGGATTGGAGTGCAGCGACGCCATCATAGCCTCACTGCAACTTCAATCTCTTGGGCTCAAGCAATTCTCCCACCTTAGCTTCCTGAGTAGCTGGGACTATAGGCGTGCACCACCATGCCCAGCTTTTTTTTTTTTTTTTTGGAGACAGAGTCTTGCTCTGTCATCCAGGCTGGAGTGCAGTGGTGTGATCTTGGTTCACTGCAACTTCTGCCTCCTGGGTAGCTGGGATTACGGGCACGTGCCACCACGCCTGGCTAATTTTTGTATTATTAGTAGAGACAGGGTTTCACCATGTTGGCCAGGCTGGTCTTGAACTCCTGACCTTAGGTGATCCACCTGCCTTGGCCTCTGAAAGTGCTGGGATTACAGGCATGAGCCATCATACTCAGTCCCAGCTTTTTAACTTTCTGTAGAGACAGGGTCTATGCTGTCCAGGCTGGCAAACTTTCCATAGTATTAAATAAGTAATGTCTACTTCACTAGTCTTGGTTGTGATGGGGAAAGGACTAACACTGATGAAACTGGTGTATCTATTTATATATCCTGAAAATTATGGTTCAATTATTAAACCTTTTTATAAAAAAAATGAAATAACTCCAAACACAGAAACCTCACACTTGGCAGTAAATCAAATGGCTTTAAATGGTCCCTCCATTTACCATGGGGACCAGGCTGGGTGCAGTGGCTCACACCTGTAATCCAAGTACTTTTGGAGGCTGAGGTAGATGGATGGACCACTTCAGGCCAGGAATTCAAGACCAGCCTGGCCAACATGGCGAAACCCCATCTCAACTAAAAATATAAAACTTCTCAGAGTGTGGTGGTACATGCCCATAATCCCAGCTACTCAGAAGGCTGAGGCAGAGAATCGCCTGAACCTGGGAGGTGGAGGCTACAGTGAGTGGAGATCATACCAGTGCACTCTAGCCTGGGTGACAGAGTGAGACTCCATTTTAAAAAAACAGTAACAAAAAAAAAAAAAAAAAAAAAAAAAAAAAAAAAAAACACCATGAGGACGGACTGAAGACCAACAGGACCCTTGCAATCAGACAAGAATAACTGCTGTAGCAGCAAGGAGCCTGCACTAGCACAGACACAATAATGGGATGATGCAAACAAGAACGTGAATATGTGTGCAGACTGCCAGAGCCAAGGATATTTTATTGTCTTCTCGGTGGTATCAAATTCTAAAAAATAGATGTTTTCATCTAATTTTTAACTGAGAATGATCGAAATGCATGCATTAGGCCCACCTTCATCCTCATCCTCATCTTCATCTTCTTCTTCAAGTCCAAATTCTTCTTCCTAGAGAGTAACAGTATATCAGATTAATTCTGCCAAATCGAGAAGTGCAAATAGTACAAATTCTGCCAAACCGAGAAGTACAAATAAATGTAACAGTATCAAGCAGGAAACTAATTTTATTTGTATCTACATCGATGTACCAAGACCCACTGATTTTCCTTAATGAGCTTCATTTTACAATTTTTCTAAAAAAAAAAATTTTTTTTAGAAGCAGTTCGTTTGCTAGATGTTTAATTAGTATATAACTGGATAATCCAAGAAATGATCTTAAAATCTCAAATTTCAAAACAAGTTTAGACAAAAATTTCTTTCTACATCCTATTCATATACAAAGCTTTTTTCAGGACCTTAATGTCAATCATATACCTAATGAGAGCACATGAACCCCTAGACTTATTTGTATTCTACAAAAGAGCATGCTTTTTGCTAACAACTACTGTTGTCTGCCTGTTTCCCAAAAACCTCTTTGAGGGTCAAAGTCAAGACACTGTTTTCTCCTGCCCTCATATAGCATTCATTTCCTCAAGGATACTCTATTACTGGGTGTCCCGTAAACTAGATTATGTGCTCTTTCAGGGCAGGACCACAATCTCATTTAATTTTGTACCCCTAATTCTTTAATATAGTGCGAATGTATTTACTGAATACACAAGAAAAAGTTTAGATTTGGTAACCATATACTTCCCTACAATTCAATGAAAGAACAGACATACCATCAATTTTCAGCATTTCCAGTTTTCTCACCATCCTGAATACTTAACTCGTTCCTTCCCCGCAGAGGGCCAAAACTCACCTTGCACAGCCAGGAACCATACTAGTTTGAGTTCAGCAGGCATTCCATTTAATAGTTATTTAAAGGCAGACAAAAACTAAACCAGATTCATATTGTAAATCTATTCACAGATATACTAATTTCTTCAAAAGGTGTTTTTCTTTTCTTTGTCATCTTTTTTAAACTCCCACTTTTGTTGTAATTACAAAAAGGAAGCAGGGTAGAAAACAGCTGCACTGACCTCCTCACTGACTTCATCGTCATCATCATCCCCTTCTACATCTTCGTCTTCATCATCTTCTTCATCAAACTCCTCTTCTTCACCATCCTCATCCTCCTCATCTTCCTCATCTTCTCCTTCTGAAAACAGTCCAAATGGCATTCATTAAATATCCCCAATGCTCCACAGGGCACAAGGTGTTGGGGATCTGTGGGCTGGCTCACAGAACAAGTGCTGGTAAGGCCATGAACTGCAGTCACTTTCTACTATGTGCTATAGCTCAGTCCCTTTGTCCAACAGAGTCCCATAAAATCAGAAAGCTAGAAGTCCTGGTAGCCAAGACAAACACTGTAATTCTCACTGGTGACATGATACAATGGCTACAATTTGCTTAAAAATTATAAGGACTGGGGAAGAAGATAAGGGTATGCAGGAATAAAACAGTATCAGCTATGACCAATAATTGCTGAAGCTCAGTGGTAAGAACATGGGGGTTCGTTTTGCTACATATATCTGTACCACCACCGCCCCCCCCACCCCACCCCCGAGACAGTCTTGCTCTGTTGCCCAAGCTGGAGTGCAGTGGTGCGATCTTGGCTGACTGCAACCTCCACTTCTCGGGTTGAAGCAATTCTCCTGCCTCTACCTCCCAAGTAGCTGGGATTATAGGTGCCCACCATCATGCCCGACTAATTTTTGTATTTTTGGTAGAGACAGGGTTTCACCATGTTGGCCAGGTTGGTCTTGAACTCCTGACCTTGTGATCCACCCCCCTCAGCTGCCCAAAGTGCTGGGATTACAGGCGTGAGCCACTGCACCCAGCATGTTTTGCTATATTTTTACCTTTATCACTGTCTGAAATTTTCCACAGTAAAAAGTTTAAAAAAAAAAATCAGGTACCTTCTCTTGGGTAAGGGTACCACCACAGTCACAGTCAGATGTTCAAACCAGGAACCCGGGAAACATCCAAATAACCCTGTGACTCGGAACAGGAGGCTGAGAGGCATCTGCATCTCTACCTGATTTGTACAGACCTCTAGTGCGGCAGTTCTTGCTTCTCCTGGGTCCTAGAGTTCACCATGCTCTCACCTGCCTCTTGGTCTCTGCATGTTCTTTCCATCCCCTTTGCTTGGCTAACTCAGACTCCACCTTGGAGTCTCAGTCAACATCACTTCCTTAGGCAGCCTTACTCAAGAGACCTCCCAATGCCAGGTCATAGGCTATCACATGAGTGAGAGTGCTTCTCCATTACAGAACACTTTGCTTACTTGTAATTATTATTTATGATTTTTAGTTAAATTTTTTTTTCTGTACAGATAGGGTTTGGCAACGTTGCCAGGCTGGTCTTGAACTCCTGGATTCCAGCAATCATCCTGCCTCACCCTCCCCAGGTGTTGGGATTACACGTGTGAGCCACCATACTTAGCCTATTTATGATCAAAATAAAACATTTCTCTGTAAGGTCCAAGAGGATAGGAACCCTGTCTTTCTTTTTTTTAACCACTATTTTCCACAGTGCCTGGCACATAGGAAATGCTCAAATATTTGTTGCCTGACCCGTCTTTGCTCTCAGGAACTGCCCCCTACCTTCCAAGGAATGTCGTTACAGGATCTTGCACATGTGGCTGTTCTATCTGCTTGAGGTGAACTTATCTGGTTGAGGTGAACTTAAATATACAACAAGCACAAATGGTTTTTAGGAGAAATGGAAAAACTGTAGAAGGGAGAAAAGGACTTAACATTTGGAAATAAGTGAGATGTCCTATTCTCTACCCATTTTACTTCCTTTTAACTCATTGATTTTTACCTATCTCAATATGCTTCAAAACAAAACTATAAAAATGCTTCCAGAGTATTATACCATTAATTGCACTCAAACTCCCTGATGCTTTTCCTCCTCCATTTTCTTGGCAATTTCTGTCTTATGTGATTTTCAAAGAAGTATTTAAAATAATGCTTCAACTAGAACAATACCACCAACTTCAGCAACATCACGACCAAGTATTCTGCTTCCTCTAAGCCAGGGGTCCCCAACTCCTGGGACTGGTACTGGTCTGTGGCCTGGGCCTCACCGATGGAGGTGAAGAACAGGCCAGTGAGCATTACCACCTGATCCCCGCCTCCTGTCAGAGCACCTGTTTGATTCCCACAGGAGTGTGAATTCTCTTGTGAACTGCAAGTGTGACGGATCTAGGCTGTGTACTCCTTATGAGAATCCAATGTGGAACAGTTTCATCTTGAAACCATTCAGCCGCCACCCCCAACTATCCCCTTCCCCCTCCCCACATCTGTGGAAAAACTGTCTTCCATGAAACCAGTACCTGGTGCCAAAAAGGTTGGAGATCGCAGCTTTAAGTCACCTGAAGTGAGAAACGTTTTATTCTAAAAGTGACTCAGACTCAGAGTAAACAAACTCGACATGCAAAGAAAACACAAGCTAGTCAGGAAAAATATTTTGGATAGAAAATATTTTTTTAATCTTAATATACATAAAAATCCTAGATCAAATGCCAAAAATACTGAAAATCATCTTTTAAGTCTATGTTATGATCAGAGATTATTTTCCTTATTAATGACAAATGGAATCTAACCTCGAGTTATTTGAAATCATTACCTTCTTAAACTCTGATCATATGTCAATGGAAGGGAAAGCTATTTTATTTCTAGTTGGCAATAACAGGTACCAAGTACCTACTAAGTGCCAGGCCCTATGAATCAAGAGTTAAGTACCCAAGATGATGATTGTAGCACAGTAGGACAGCAGTCCTCAAACTTTTTGGCAGCAGGGACCAGTTTTGTGGAAGACAGTATTTCCACAGCCTGGGGTAGGGGAATGGTTTCAGGATGATTCAAATGCATTATGTTTATTCTGTACTTTATTTCTATCGTTACATTATAATATATAATGACATAATTACACAACTCACCATAATGTGGAATCAGTGGGAACCCTGAGCTTGTTTTCCCTGCAACTAAACAGTCCCATCTGGGGGCAATGGAAGACAGTGACACCCAAAGTGTGTTGCTTAGGTCCACTGTACTCCATAATCTTGTTTTGATTGCTGTTACTGCAGAAAACCTTGCTTTACAAAGATAGGATATTGGAACCAGAAGCAGGTTTTTCAGTGCTTTTGTGGCAATCTCAGAATATTCCACCTTGACTTTAATCCAGAATATATGGAAATTTTGAAGTTGTCACAAACCATACTTTTAAGGCCACTGCCATTTGTGATCTCAACCAGTTAATCCTCTTCAAGCATGGTCAAAGTCGATTGACTTGGCTTATTCACAAATGAGTCCTTCTGAGTTTGAGGGTCTTTTGTGGCTGTGAAGCAATGTTCAAACTCTTTTGAAAGCTGAGATAGGTGATCATGCACCAGCTGAGAGAAAGAAGGCTCTGGCTCAGTCTCTTTCACAATATCACTGCTCAGTGTTTGAAATATGTCAAAAATCCAAATGCTCGGAACAGAAAACTAAACACCGTATGTTAATACATGGACACATGGCGGGGGGGAACAACACACACAGGGGCCTTTGCGGGGGCAGAGAGAGAGAGCATCAGAAAGACTAGCTAATGGATGGTGGGCCTAATCCTTTGGTGATGGGATGATCTGTGCAGCAAAACACCATGATATACGTTTAGTTATGCAACAAACCTGCACATGTACCCCTGAACTTTAAAAAAAGTTTTACCACCCATTCTGTATCACTGAAATGTTCTGCCAGTGGCAACTGTTATTCTCAAAGAAATCTCTGGAGCAGGCCTCGTAACTCAAAAACTCTGGCCAGTGATCTACCGTTAAAACGCCATCTCACTTCTCTGTGTAAGAGAAGACGTGTTCTCTCTGTCCATCTCACAGAGTTGCATGAACAAATAAGGGTTAACGGGATGTACTTTCATGTGGCTGTTAATTTTAATCACATCCTGCAAGATGTTAAGTTCAGGTGACATTTGTCAGCTAGCCAGCATTTCTCTATGGGTGACACAGTACACAGACTCACATCCAGAAGCAACCTCTCTGACCCACGTAGTGAAACCAGAAAGCTGTCCAGCCATGGCAGCCACTACATCTGTGCATATATGACACAAAATGACCAATTCAGTTTTCCTGATACCTAATCATTCAAAAGACTTGAATAGTTCTGCAGCTGTGGTGTTGTCAATGAAGTACATATAACACAGTCTCATGCACACCCTCCTGAAAATATATTGCACAAAAACAAGCATTGTTGCCATGTTGTCAACATCAGCAGACTCATCAACCTACAATGCATGCCTCAGTGACTCATCAATCTTCTTTAACAACTGTGCCTCAATATCCTCTGCTATTTCATCATCTAGTTACGGTGCTAGCCAAAAGAGAACATGTGCTACCTTTTGAACTGCAGCTTAACTGCAGCCTCTCCTAAAAGTTCATGACAAATGTTCTTAGCAGCAGGCAGGATCAACTCTTCAACAGTAAAGGACTTCTAACTTCAGCAATGCAGTTAGTTAAGGGCTTCTGAGCTTTAGCAATGCAGTTAGCCACTAAGAATGAGATGTTCTCTGCAGACACATTTGATGAAGTGGTAGGTTTCAATAATTGCTTCTGTTCTTTGTGTTCACGTCTATTTCTTTTGAAAAACTCCAAAGGCTTGTCTTTTAAATGCAGGGTGCTTGCTCTCCATGTGGTGAATAACTTTTTTTTTTTTTTTTTTTTGAGACAGAGTCTTGCTCTATTGCCTAGGCTAAAGTGCAGTGGTGCAACCTCGGCTCACTGCAATCTCTGCCTCCTAGGTTCAAGCAATTCTCATGCCTCAGTCTCCCAAGTAGCCAGGACTAAAGGCGTGCACCACCATGCCTGGCTAATTTTTGTAGAGATGGGGTTTCACCATGTTGACCAGTCTGGCCTTCAACTCCTGACCTCAGATCTGCCTCTGCCTCCCTTAGTGGTGGGATTACAGGTGTGAGCCACTGCACCCAGCCAGTGAAGCAGTTTTGAAGGTTTCATGGCTGTGTTGGATAGCTGGTTGCCACATATTATACAAAGTGGGCTAGGAGAATGTGAATCACCTGTTTTAATGAACCTGTAATTTAAATATCACTCTTGGTATTTCCTTTTCAATGAAGCTTTTTTTCATTGGCAGTCTTGTCTTCTGCTATCTCATTATTCAGTCTTTCCACATTTTCAAAGAAGCTCTCCAGTGATATTTGTTTTTTACTTGTTTTGGCTAGGGTTAGCTTGTGGGCTTACCAAAGCTGGGGCTAAGACAAATACGCAGTGCAGGAAAAAAGGTGTGGATGGAAGTGGTAAATAAAAAAATGGGAAGGCCACACATGAACTAAAATAAGCATCATATTCTGACTTAAAGCCTGTCACCAGATGTAGCTGTACCACCAAAATATGCCAACTCACTTGCCACTATAAAGCCTGCCAGCAGATACAGCTTAAATGTTACTTGCCACTGACTGTTTGAGGAGTCTGCAAGGAATTGATTTATTATGGTCTCTGTGTAGTCAAACCTCTCTGTTAACGTTAATCTGAATTTGCAGCTGCTCCCCTGCACTAGCATCACCACCTCAGCTTCATCTCAGATCATTAAGCATTAGATTCTCATAAGGAGCACGCAACCTAGGCCCCTCACACATGGGAAGTTCATGATAGGGTTAGAGTTCCTCTGAGAATCTAATGCCACTGCTGATCTCACAGGAGATGAAGCGCAGGCAGTAATGTGAGCAATAGGGAGTGGCTGTAAATACAGATGAGGCTTGCCCACCCTTCACCTCCTACTATGTGGCCTGGAGACCCCTAAAGAGGTAGGAAGACTAAGAACAGCAGAGTGGCAAGCCTGTAAAAGTAAGTAAGGGGTTTACAGTTTAACATGCACAGCATCCTAACCTAGCTTGTAGGCTTCAGGAAATGCTTCCCAGGCCAGGTTCAGTGGCTCACCCCTACAATCCCAGTACCTAGGGAGGCTGAGGTGGGAGGATCCCTTCAGGCCAGGAGTTTATGAAACAGGCCTTAGCTATAAATTTAATGGAATGACTACATTAAAAAAAAAAATCACACACACACACACACATTTTCCTCAATAGTAAGAACATCAAGTAGCTTGAAACAGCCTGTCATGTGAGATGGAGTGCAGTGGGGCATAATCATGGCTCACTGTAACCTCAAACTCCTGGGTTCAAATGATCCTCCTACCTCAACCTCCAGTCTCTTGAGTAGCTAAGACTCCAGGTGTGCACCACCACACCTGGCTAATTTTTATTATTATTATTATTTTCTGTAGAAACAAGGTCTTGCTATGTTGCCTAGACTAGTCTCAAACTCTTGGGCTCAAGCAATCCCCCCGCCCCAGCCTCCCAAAGTGCTGGGACTACACGTGTGCCACTGCACCCAGTCAACATCCAATAGCATTCATCAGAGGCTTTCAACGGCAGACATCAAGTTCACTGGATGCTGAGCCTACTCACCTTCATCTTCCTCCTCTTCATCCACACCATCCACCTCGGCATCCGAGTCAGGTGCTTCCTGGTCCTCTCGGTCATAGCCATCCAAGTAGGTAAGCTGGGGCAGGAGCTTGAAGACACTCTCTCGGTAGTCATTCAGGTTAGTAACCTCACAGTTAAAGAGGTCCAGGCTTTTCAGACATTCTAACTTTTTCTGAAGAAAAGGATCAAAAGACACAACTCCTAAACCAAAGGAATATAAGTAACAAACCCACCTCTTGAAGAGGTAAATTCTAGGCTCTATATTCAATTCCTGCTACCCACTCTGTCTTATATATAGAAAAACACATCAAGTCTTTTGCAACCTTTATATTAGGTTACTAGACTTTAACTAGTCCCTTTCTCTACTTTCCCGGACAACTAAATGTTTTTCTGGCAGCATAGTAGTCTAAAGAAATATAAAATGAAAATAATTTTTATTATATCCAGATTATTTTCACAGTATGAGACAATCAAACAGTTTAATACATTTAGTTGAAACAAATGTTAACATTTGCATAATCAAATGGCCATTAAAAACTTCCTGGGTATTAAGTAGTCTCTAATGTTCTGAGGTGATATTATAGGGAAAAATTCAGAGATTTATAACACAATCTCAAGGTACTTACAATTTTACTTAGGGCACAGACATGAAACACTAGAGGGTGAAATATAAAATATAAAGTGTGGCAATGCAGCTATTTTCAGGGAAGACAGGAGTCAACACAGGCTGGGGGGCACAGAGTTGAAACTTCAGAAATACGGAGAAATACTGCACTTTTCTTTTTTTTAGGAAAAAGACTGACATGTTACCAGACTTTTATGATGTAAAGTTCTTCTGATTTTATTTACTATACCTTGAAATTTTGTTGCAATACCTCATTTCTTTGGAACCATCAGTTTCATCTATCTAAAAACAGTTAAGCTATAAGAACTTGGGGCTCAAATCAAGTTTTCTGAGTAGTCAAAGTGCAAAGGAAAATGTCTATGTATTTACTGAGATCTTCATTTGTTGTTATGTCAGTCTACTAGTATTTCAATCCCAGGTCTACTAAGTTTTGATTAAGGGTAAATTAAGAGATTGAGAGGGCAGAGGTACTACTACAAGCAAGTCAGGAGATAGCAACAGGAAGTGACAGCAGACCCCTGTAGGTAGAAGAGGGAGAAGCCTATGAAAGGCAAACCCAATGTGAAGTAGCACATAGCCTGGTGCCTTTCAGAATAGGGGCAATAAGTACATTTATCTAGATAGTTTCATAAACACAACCTTTAATGGTTCTGAATCAAGAGATAAACTTTAGTATTCTCTAATAAAATAGTACTAAAAACACCTAAACAAACATAAAAGGACTGCCACATGAAGTAATTTCTAAAAAATAAATGTTGATGCTGAACAGGCTTTGCTGCTTTATTAGGAAAGCTGTTAAAACACTCACAAGGACCTGAGAAGAAATGCAGACAAAACAAAACCTTATTTTCAGAACTCAAGGTATCTATGTAGTTCTGAGGAGATATAAAACAATGTGAAAATCTGCCACAAGGCTATAGAGCAGGGGTTGGGAACCCGTGTTCCAGTGGCCAATTCTGGCCTACCACCTGTTTTTGTAAAATAAGCTCTACTGGAACATAGTCACACTCATTTGTTTATGTATGGCTCCTTATGTGCTAAAATGGCCAAGCAGGCTAGTTGTGACAGAGACTATATAAAGAAGCTACAAAGCCAAATGAACCTACTATCTGGCCCTTAGAAAAAAGGGCTACTGACCCCTGTACATGAAGAAACTTCATCTTCTTGATCAAGAAGGAGACTCCCACACTTGTTTTATTCATGCAGGGAATAAATACAGCAGGGTTAGAGCAACAGGCAAATGTTGCACCTGTCATAACACAAATGTACAATGATCCAAGAATCTGTGGATCAAACAATGTGCTTATATAGTCAGTTCCCTGATGTCTTAAAAAAGCTGTCCCCAGCCCTTCTGGTCATAGAGCTGCTTTTGTATCATGTAATTTTCAGATTAGGTTCCCTTCCGGTCAGGCCCTGACTTCCAGGAGCCCAAGTATGAATTTTTGCCAAAGAGGAAAAAAATGCTGCAATGCCACCCCAGACAAGCTAGCTAGCATACTGGCTTTCTCTTCACAAAGGCTGACTCTATGCCAGCTAAGATAGAACCATAAGTACATTTAGGCAGCTTTTCCAAAAAGGTTCACTCTCTTCTCCACTTAAAGGAACGAGCCATTTGTATTTCAGATTTCCTAGAAATAGGTGTACAAAAAGACATACAACCTCAGATATTTATCTAAGCTTTATAATATCACCAAAAGCCCTTTCTCTATCTAGTTTCATTGACTCTTCCAGTATACAGGGCCTTCAAGGCTCTCCTGTTTCTGAAACTGTACAATTATGTGAGATTTTTGGCTACTTCCTGGCAAAGCACTCATTATCGAGTAATTTGGACATGCCAATCAGTAGGTTGGAAAATGAAATGAAAGCAAGTAAACAACAAAAATCCCAAATAACTATAGTACTCTGGAATTGTTCAAAGTAGTAAAATTGTGCTTTAAGGCCCAATAGGCACAAAATACACTACACACAGATTATTCAGGATCCCAAGGTAATGTGTAAATATTGATTAAAAAAATTACAACTCTACCATACCAGAAATTTGATGTAAGGTAATAATCTAGCCATAATAAACATTAAACATTTTATTAACAATAATTTTGCTTGCCTTCTTAGAATTTAGAAGGGCTTTGGGGGATGGTTTGGATGGCCCAGGTCTCTTAAAAAAGGTGTCCAAGGAAGTTTGAATTGATGCCTTCTTTGTCTCTCGATTAATGTCCCTGTAGCAAGCAGAGGCATTCACAATCATTGCATTGACTGTAAGAACTGGGCTCAAAGTAGACGGTGTTCAAAATGTATGTGGTTAATGAGGATGAGGATGGTGTTTTTCCCCACTGAAGAATACTGCCAGAAGTCAAAATGGACCCAACATTTCCCCCCTTCACCTTTCTCCTACAGATTTACTTAATTCCAAGGAATCCGAGTGCCAAGTACAGCAGAACGGTGGGACCCCAGGCTTTTCGAAATAGCTCTGGTGTGAAGTAGCCCTATGGCTCTGACACAGGGTGTGTGACTCTGGACAAGGGATTCAGCCTCACTCAAGCCTTAGCTTCCTCAACATAAAATAAGGGTCATGCTATTTCTATCCACTTCATAGTAAAGTTTTTTTTTTTTTTTTTGACAATTACCAATAAAACATAAAGCACCCAGTAAGTATATGGGTATAGCAGATCCTCTAAAAATGGTAAACAATGAAGATTATTTTTCATCCCTCCACTATCCTGGGGGACTGAGATTTTCACAGCCATCAGAGGGTCCTCTCATACATTACTGACCAGATCAGGAAAACTCAAGCAAACAACTCCCACATGGAGTTGCTTCTGCTCCATCTCTGTGTGCTACAACACTGAAAAAGGCTGCTGATAATCAAAGAGAACTCAAGTTGCTACAAGAATTAGGTAATGGCCAGTCATCAACTGTGAAAAGGTACTGCCTGCTACTCTGTTTTTTAAAAAAAAAACTAGGAAAAAAAAAAGGGAGAAGAGTTTCTTATGCTCACAACAACCTAGGATTAGTATGTCTGTCACTAACCAATAAACAAAGGCTTAGTGTAGCTCATCTGAATGGGAAAGCATCAGCAGTTAAAATTTGGTGTTCCTGTTGAAATTCCCAGCTTAAGGAAATTTGGGCATGAAATAAATTACAGGTGGAAAAAGAACAGGTCCCCAAGGGCTATGGAAAGCACAGCAGATTTGAATTCTTTTTTTTTTTTTTTTTTTTGAGATGGAGTCTCACTCTGTTGCCCAGGCTGGAGTGCAGTGGCATGATCTTGGCTCACTGCAACCTCTGCCTCCTGGTTTCAAGTGATTCTCCTGCCTCAGCCTCCCAAGTAGCTGGGATTACAGGCACCTGCCACCACACCCAGGTAACTGATCCACTTGCCCTGGCCTCCTAAAGTGCTGGGATTACAGGTGTGAGCCACCATGCCCAGCCCAGACTTAGAGATTTGAATTCCTACTCTGCCATTTATCCGGAACAATGTACTACAATGTACTACAGTGAAATGTACTACATTCTCTAAACTCAGCTTCCTCATCTCTAAAAAGAGGACAGTCATTCTCTCTTCTCTGGGTTACATAAAGATACAATGGGCAAATGTTAATGTCCTTGGATGCAGTAAAAGTCAATAAATGTCGGCTTAAACACTGGAACTGGGGGTTGGTTTGAAGGAAACAAAACTAGTAAGAGCCTGAGTAGGCATACCTATAACAGGAAAAAAGGGCAAAATTCATGGAACACTGGTGAGACACTACATTTATGAGAAATATGAGCTCTTAAATATGGACAACTTAATGAAATGTAAAAATAAAGAGACTCAGCCGGACTTGGTGGCTCAGGCCTATAGTCCCAGCACTTTGGGAGGTCAAGGTGGGAGGATCACTTGAGGCCAGGAGTTCAAGACCAGCCTGGCCTAACATCTCTCTCTAAAAGAATACATATATTATACACACAGAGATTCAGTAAAAGGTGATTGAATCTGTATTGGAGCAGAGTCTCAATAATTTAGGAAGGAAAAGATCTAACTCTTGACAGGAAATCCTTTTCATTAAAGAAGGTACAATTTAACTCCATCTTCCCCTGAAATATCAACAGAGCATTTTATACAATTGATGTGAAATCCACATATTTTAATATACTCTGACATCAGGACAGAAACAACAGAGAAGAAACGTCTTACCCTCTAGGGTCTGTTCTGGATTCTGAAATACAGCTCCTACATACTATATAACCCTCTGCCAAATAGCACAGCCTGTGGGTCTGGCCCTACAAACTGCATTAAGCCCCTTGTCTCCAGTCCTGCCTCTGGAAGCCCTTTTCTGGCCTCTACAACTTTCACACAAACTGGACAAAAAGCAAATTAAGTAGATTACCTTACAAAGCAAAGTAAGTACATTATCTTATCTCAGAACTCCTATGTGAGGTAAGTAAGGCAGAGATTATTATCCTCTCTGCTATAAATGAGGAAACTGAGGCCCAGAGAGAAGCAGTTTGCCCAAGGTCACACAGCAAGTCTACAACCCAAGCGGTACTGAAACTTAGCTTTTCATATCTTATCCCAATATGTAAGACTGAAGAGTATCTTGAGGTTTCCATGCAAAACCCTAGGCACAGTAATCCAACTAGAACACAAGATCATGAATTAGACGACCTAAACTTAAAATGGAGCTGTCTTTTATTGTTCCATCTACAATCCAGGTATACCACACAGTATAAATAGCCCTTTCTATTAAAGTATAAAAGTGCATAATGGCTTGGGCAGTCTGGGGAAAAAAAATTGTAAGAGACATGTTTAAGGTTGTATAGTCAATACATACATTTCAAAAGTGGACCCAAAACAAAACACCCCCAAAAATCCTCTTCTGAAGGATGCCATCACAGTATTAGGCAGGGAGAGAGCAAAGACACAAAAATACATCTAATTAGAGAGGCCCTGATCTTTAAAATTGGGACTTCTATAAAAACTAAAAAACAACCACTTTCTCAACCAATTATTATTGCCAGTAATTTCCCCCACTATAAAGAAATATGAAAATGAAAATGACCAGTAAGTCCCAGTTTCCAAATTCTTAACTACTTACCAAAGGTTCCAAGGTGCTGATATCTTTCAGTTTATTTCCACTTAAGTTTAGATGTGTGAGATTTGGAAGTTTTTCAGCTAACATGTCCAGCCCTCCAAAGATTCTATTTTCACTGAGTTCAAGCTGCAAGAGAAAATGGAAACAGCACAAACACAAATACACACAGAGAAACACACATCATTTAAGGTATTATAAGTAAAAAAGAGTTCTCAAATATTTATCAAGATCAAATAATCCCTATTTCTTTCTATTAACGCATGCATGTTCATTTTGTTTAAATCCAAATAATTAACAGGAGAAGGTAAGGTCAGAAGTATCGTTTTCCTAATCAGCTGCTAACAACAGCTTAGTCAACAACCTGTCTCCAACATCAGTGAATAAATTTTCTAACTTAAAAAGTGGGTCAAAACCAATTAGAATTCTTTGACAAGTATTAATACCCTATACCTGCCAGAAACGGTAAATGGTTTAATAGTCTGTGCATTCTGAGCAGCTTATTTTGTGGGACTTCAAATCCTGCAACGCCCAGTTGAAACCTAATCTGGTTCTGGACAATGCTGACATACACTGTGGAGTTCTACACCTGGAAGCCACCAGGGAACGTTGCTCTGAAAGCTGCAAGAGAGAGATGGGCCCTACAAATAAGCCCATAAAGAAGCAGCCTCAGGTTTATGAAACCAGCTCCTTAGAGTCCACTTCTTGCATAAACCTGGCACTAGCCTTTATTAAAACCTACTCTAATTTCTTAGCTGCAGGTCACGTAGCACTGGCAAGTAGTGTGCCAATGAGGAAATGAGCCTTCACCAAGGAATATTAGAATCTTAAAGTAGAAGGAATTGGAGCCTAGAAAACATTGTGAAGAACACCTAATTCAAGCTTTTCCTTTCGCAGACAAGAAAACTTGGGCTACACAGCTGATTCTAATTCTCTATTTTAAAGTGCCAACAACAGTAGTAACATTAACCCTTACATAGTATTTAAATGCCAGGCACTAGAAATACCTTAACTCATCTGATCTCACAAGAACCCTATGGGGTAGGCAGAATTACCACTCCTGTTTACAGGTGAGGAAAATAAACTTCCCCAAGACCACACAGTTGTTACCGTAGTGGGCTTCATAAATATGCATGTTCTCCTTATTATGCTACATACCTAGAATAGCATGAAAGTGTCATGTAATGAAGTTTTTGGCATGCAATGAAATGTACTACATGATGCAAAGTAGAGTAACTTTTAAAAATATAAATATTTGTTGAAAACTGAGTTTAAAAAAAAAACAAGTCAGCTGCTTAAGGTGTTATTAAATATTTCAGAAGAGGAAAATGTACACTTCAAAACATTTTTTCCTTCCAATGGGATATTTTCCGTGAACTATCTAGTCATGATCTAGGCTTAAAAATGTAAGTCTATAATCAACAGTCAAGTGTTAGCTTTATTAATGATTTCAGCAAATCAAAATAAAAACAGATCACTTTTCTTGACTCATGTTTTAGACCATGTGGTCAGAAATATTACATACACATGTAACATCTACACCCTTTCAACATGAATATCTTAGGGAGTAAGAATAATAAGGCAATATACTTAAAGATTTATTAGCATTATGTATTTTGAAATGAAATCGATGGTTAAATTTAGAAAACTTTGACATTTATACACCATTTTTTTTCAGTACTTATTTCTTGCTAAAAACAGTTTGTGGGCCGGGTGTGGTGGTTCATGCTTGTAATCCCAAGACTTTGAGAGACCGAGGCAGGTGGATCACTTGAGGTCAGGAGTTCGAGACCAACCTGGCCAACATGGTGAAACCCCATCTCTATTTAAAAAAAATACAAAAATTAGCCACGTGTGGTGGCACGTGCCTCTAATCCCAGCTACTCAGGAGGCTGAGACTGCAGTGAGCCAAGAGCATGCCACTGCACTCCAGCCTGGGCAACAAGAATGAACCTTTGTCTCAAAAAACAGTTTATGTTCTGGGATAGGAAGAAAATAAAGTCGTTATCAGTCATGAGAAAACACAGCCTGCCTTTAAGTATGATTCCCTCTCATTAGCCCTGTAAAAGAAGTGATTAATGTTTAAAGTTTTAAATTCATGTACTTAACCTCCCCATCCCCAAAACCAACAAAAACCAAAACCAAAATCCTGTCTTCAGAAGTGAAGCAAGCTCTATTCAGAATTCAGAAAGGTTTATCAAAGTCTCTATATATATGGTCACTGATAGGTTGAATTTCTGAGTAAGTTTGAGAGTACAGAGACCAATAGTAATTCAGGAAAACAGAACACAAAACACACAATAAAAATCTGCTAGCATCAGATTTATGTAAATAGATGCTAAAAAGCCATCCTATGTTTAAGTGGGCTAATCAGAGCTTTCAATGTCACTGATAACCCATGAAAGTATAAAAATACTGCTAGTTTTAATTCATGTACTATACTTTTTCTTTTTCTTTTTTTTCAATCAAGACAGAGTCTCGCTCTGTTGCTGGAATGCAGTAGCGCAATTTCGGCTCACTGCAACCTCAGCCGCCTGGGTTCGAGTGATTCTCGTGCCTCAGCCTCCTGAGTAGCTGTGACTACAGCCACGTGCCACCATGCCCAGCTAATTTTTTTGTATTTTTAGTATAGATGGGGTTTTGCCATGTTGGCCAGGAGGGTCTTGAACTCCTGACCTCAGGTGATCCACCCGTCTCAGCCTCCCAAAGTGCTGGGATTACAGGCGTGAGCCACAGTGCCCGAACTCATGTATCATACTTAACCCATCCCACTTCCTGCAAAACAACAACAAACAAACCCCAATACAAAAAAAAACTAACTGTCCCTCTCAGGACTCAAGCAAGCTCTGGGAACAGCCTACCTTTGTCTAAGTTGGATTTTGTTTCCTTCTATGTGTGACTTAATTTAAAAAAAGGGACAATTTAAGTTTCCCAGTAAAGTGAATATTGAAATGGCAGACAATTCTGCAATACTTATATAAGCACACATCTTTTCCTATATAATGGAAAAGATATGAGGTTAGGAGAGATATGGGTTCTAGTTTTGGCTCTTGTACTCACTACTTCTGTGGGTGGCTTTAGGCAAATTACTATACTTTTCTGGGACTATTGCTGTGCCTATAGAATAAGGAGCTGGGTTAGAGGAGCAAAGTTTCATCCAATTCTGACGTCCTGGGACTCTGTGACAGTTAAATGTGCAATGACAAGAGAAAACATTTTTCTGTAGCATTTGGTCCTTTTTTTCCCAAAAGAATAAATAACTGGTTTTCTAACAATTAACAAATTACTCACAAAACACAGTAATTATTCTTCCTAACTACTATTTACTGAGCACCCAACATGCATTATTTCCAAACATCACAGCAATTCTGCAAGATCAGGTAATACCACCAGTTTACAGGTGAGGAAATTGGGCCTTAGAGAGATTAAGTAACCTGAAGTTCACCCAACAAGGAAATGATAGAGCTGGAATTTGATCCCATATCTGCCCAGTTCCAAAGGCCATGTGCTTTCTGCTATACTGTGCTTCCTTACAGGTAAAATCATACATTTTCCCTTCCCGGGATCGTTCTCTTTTACTGTTAAAGGAAAAACACTTACCTTTTTCAATTTAGGCAGCTTGGGGAGATTTGAAACTGAAATCAAGCCTACATTTATTAAACTGAGGAACTCTAAGTTCACAAATTCAGCTGTTAAGCCCTCAATTTTTCCATCATTTGATTTGCAGTTGTCCAAGACAAGTTCTCGAACCTGTGGATGACAAAGAAAAAAGAATAAGCTCTCAAAAAAATATTGAAAACAAAGAATGCCAAAACTTCTACCATAAATACCCTGCAAAAACACCCATATATATGGGCAGCCTCTTAGATTTAGATTATAGTTATAAAAAGATAAAAAAATTAAGCCTTCAGTAGCGATATACTAACAGATTCAAAGACGGAATATTACTCTATGAGTATAAAACACCCATTTTCCAGAAACGGACACTATACCTTAGAAGTGAAGTAAGTGTATTCCCCTTATTTCTTTTCCCCAGTCTGTTCCCCACAGGGCAGCTTTCATTTAAACGCAAATACAGAGTGAGGACACCCTTTAAGCTAATCTACCTTAAGGTCCAGAAGATGACCACAGAAAAGAAGAAAGCTTTATCCAAGACCACTAAGAGATTCTGGCTAGAGGTTTCTGCACCAACACACTTTCCAACTCTGGTTTTATTAATCTTTGCCAAGATAATCTTGACACTGGGAAGAAATCAGGATGCAAGAGTCCTTAATTCAAAACAAAAATCAATCTGGGTTTGCATGTGAGAAAGATATTTCTAGAGAACTGTTAGATAATAAATTTTCATTTTCAGGCTACATCTGGCCAGGTACAGTGGCACAAGCCTGTAATCCCAGCACTTCAGGAAACCAAGGCGGGCGGATCACCTGAGGTCAGGGGTTCAAGACCAGTATGGCCAACATGGTAAAACCCCCTCTCTACAGAAATACAAATATTAGCCAGGTATGATGGCGAGTGCCTGTAATCCCACTACTTGGGAGGCTACGGCAGGAAAATCGCTTGAACCTGGGAGGTGCAGTTAGCTGAGACTGCACCATGGCGCTCCAGCCTGGGCAACAGAGTAAGACTCCATCTCAAAAAAAAAAAAAAAAAAAAAAGAGCATCACATCTGATGATTTGAACTTTTGAATACTGATTATTTAATAGTCTACATGCAGATCTACCACAGTAATTCATATTGCCATTCTTGATCACCCTGAAACTTGCAACTTTTTTAGCCCACTTTGATCTACTCACAGTGGTGCAAATTACTGTTTTAACTGCACCAACAAAGGCATTCTGCCTTTGTAAAGAATTTTAGTGAACCTACCATATTTAATAGCATTAATCAAACATGTATATGGGAGATGCTGATACTCTGAAAAGAGAAGAGGAGCTATTAACAATGTCCTCATCCTCTCATACAAAATCCAATGATGCTACTCTAATAATTGCTTTTAATTATGAAGTAAACATTTATTCTTTCTACCACCACTCTCCTTCCCCCATTTACAGAGAAAGAAACAGATTTCAAGTCAGCAATACCCATAACATAATAAGTGCCTAACCACTTCTCACTACCCTGTCTACTTCCTCTTCAGAAGCCAGGCATACATTTTACTCTTTACATCCACATACTTCTTTGCTCCCTCTTTTTACATCTACTTCCTTCCTTTCTCCCTCCCTTCCTTCCTTCTTTCCATTTTTCTTTAGATATCTCTGCCATTCTTCCCTTTTCTGATAAGAAATGAGCACATCTGAAAAAACAGGTCAACTCTGACAAAAGCTGGGCTCTGGAAACAGATGCCTGGGGTCAAATCCTGGTTCTTCTCTGCCATTCAGAACTTGTATAACCTTGTGCGAGTCACTTCACTTCTCTGTACCTCAGTTTCCCATAAAGTGGACATAATAGTACCTACCTCATGAAGTTGTAGGAACTAGGGCATGGAACACTATAAATGGCCAGAAAGTAAACTCTGGGTGAAGGGAATGGGAAATGTCAGAGACCTTTGCTGTATATTTATATCTGTATTAAGTTTTTTACAAGATGTATTTATTCTGTATTTTTTTTTAATTCTGTATTAAAAAGAAACTAGGCTGGGCGTGGTGGCTCATGCCTGGTAGTTGGGAGTTCAAGACCAGCCTGACAATCATGGAGAAACCCCATCTCTACTAAAAATACAAAATTAGCCAGAGGTGGTGGTGCATGCCTGTAATCCCAGCTACTCAGGAGGCTGAGGCAGGAGAATCACTTGAACCTGGGAGGCAGAGGTTGCAGTGAGTTGAGATGGCACCATTGCACTCTAGCCTGGGCAAAAGGAGTGAAACTCCATCTCAAAAAAAAAAAAAGAAAAAAAGAAACTAAACCAAACTAAACCATAAAACAATCCATTAAAATTTTAAAAACGTCAACTGTCATCACCCATCCATATAAAGCAGTATACTGCAATACAATTAAAATGTTCCCATTTAGCTTGGGAGATTTTCTATAATTCTGTCCAAAATTATCCGAAAATGTTACACAAAATGACACCAATATCCCAAAACTAAAGTGACAGCTGGCCATATTGCCCCCAGCTCATGGAGTGAAATCACCTCTTAAAAGACATTTCTTTCAACTTGCAAAATTCCACTTTAACCATTGTAAAGGTGTCATCAAAATGTACCAGAGGACTCAAATGTGGGTTAAAACATGATTTTGCTGGCTGAGCGTGGTGCCTCACACCTGTAATTCCAGCACTTCAGGAGGCCAAGGGGGATGGAGGACCTAATGTCAGGAGTTTGAGACGTCTGGCCAATATGGTAACTCCATCTCTACTAAAAATACAAAAATTAGTCAGGCATGGTGGCATGTGCCTGTAGTCCCAGGTACTCAGGAGGATGATGCAGGAGAATTGCTTGAACCTGGGAGGCAGGGGTTGTAGTGAGCTGAGATTGTGCCACTGCACTTCAGCCTGGGTGACAAAGTGAGACTTTGTCTCAAAAAAAAAGTTACTGCTAGACTAAGCTTCATAATGGCACGGTCATGTATATTCTGGTTACCACTGTATCACTGACTATGAACCTACGTAACTGCTGAATGAGAAAAAAAAATGGTCACAGGTTTGTCAGCAATTGTATAGAGGTCTGTGTCTTAATTGTGAGGGACTAAGATGAACACTTGGATATAAAGGGGACCAACTTTCTGATTACAGAGTATTTTTCAACAGCTAAAGAAATTACAGTGTATGGATATATCACTTTACAATCCTCCCTGTTGAACATTTGTGCTTAATTTTCCCTACCATATCTTTTTACTTAAAATGTCTTCTGTATTTAAGACTGTGTCTTTAGAATCCATTGCTAAGTGAAAGAATACAAACATTTGTGTCTGTTATTGGTTAAGAGTTCTTTATTTAAAACATCAACTTCTCTTTTAAATGAGTAGTTTAAGTGCTGCAAAATTATTTTCCAATTTATTTGACTGTTACTTTTTGTAAGCTCTCAATTATAGAAATTCTGGCTATTTGCATTTACCTTGTTCTTGAGGGTATCTTCTATTGTTTTTACCCTAAGTAAGAAAAAAATAAATACCCCAGCAGAAACACTAAAAAAAGGCAGACAAGCTCTGAAAGACACAAATAACCAATACTAAAAAATACTGTTCAAGGCCAGGTGCTGTGGCTAGCGCCTACAATCCCAGTACTTTGGAAGGCAAAAGTGGGAAGGCCACCTGAGCCCAGGAGTCCAAGAGTCACCTGGGCAACATACGGAGACCCTGTCTGTATAAAAAGTAAGTAATTAGCTCGGCATGGTGGCACGTGCCTGTGGTCCCAGCTACTTGAGAGGCTGATGCAGGAGAATCACTTGAGCCCAGGAGGTCCAGGTTGCAGTGAGCCATTATCATGCCACTATGTTCCAGCTTGGGTGAGAGAGACCCAGTTTAAAAAAAAAAGTTTGGCTGGGCATGGTGGCTCATGCCTATAAATAATCCCAGCACTTTGAGAGGCCAAGGCTGGCAGATCACCTGAGGTCAGGATTTGGAGACCAGCCTGGCCAACACAGTGAAACCCCATCTCTAATAAAAACACAAACAAAATTAGCGGGCATGGTGGCACGTGCCCGTAGTCTCAGCTACACGGGAGGCTGAAGCAGGAGAATGCTTGAACCCAGGAGGTGGAGGCTGCAGTAAGCCAAGACTGCACCACTGTACTCCAGCCAGGGCAACAGCAAGACTGTCTCCCCCACCCCCCAAAAAAGGTTTGACTATAACAAAAAATGCATATTAAAAATGAGGTGGCCGGGCGTGGTGGCTCACGCCTGTAATCCAAGCACTTTGGAGGCCAAGGCGGGCGGATCACCTCGGTTGGGAGTTCAAGACCAGCCTGATCAACATGGTGAAACCCCGTCTTAAAAAATAAAAAGAGGCAACAATATAACTAGGATAAATAGGGCAGAGAGCTGTTGGGCTAGGCAGAAAAGGCATGTCCCTTGACTTTTCCAGGAAGGCTGAGAATGCAAAGAAACATGCTATCCCTATAACAAAACACCAGAAGCATAGTGAGAAGGTGAGCCAACTGGGGAGTAAGCACAGAGGAGAATGGGCATTACTGCATAAAGCAGAGACCACTGGAGGGCTGCACTTAGGGCTGCACCCAAAGATAGCAGGTCTAAATGTTCCATCAGCTAACTTCTAGGTTGTTGCAAGTTCTCAACAGGACCTTGGTGAAAAGATATTCTGTGCTCAGATACTGTTTTAGTGGCAAAAAAAAAGTGGCATTTGAGGTGCAGAAAAAGTGCATTTATATGTGTAACACACATATACATGTGTACTCACACTCAGTAATAAGTAACTGAGTAGTTAGAATTTAGGGCTTATATACCTAACTTAGAGGGAAGGATAAGGAGGAGAAAAACCTCTTTGGGGAAAAACAGATTTCTTTAGGGAACACAAATAGGATTTTTAGGAGAACAAATGAGAGATCAAGTTTACAATGTCTTTGTCTCCATAGGTATGAGTGGCCTTTGTTTTCTCAGGGCCATAAGACTATCCCCTTCCCCTCCAGAGGTTTACTCTTGGCCTCTTTCCTGGGAACAGACTCACTCCAAAGGGAGAATTTATGTCAGCTCTCATTTGTGACCATGTATTTGCTTTTAGCCTGATAAACTCCAAGTAAGCTTCTCTCTGCATCTGTTGAATCTCAAATGTCTTCAGTTTAAAATAATCTTTATATCAACTTTGGGGTTCTCAGTGGATCTCCAGAGGTAACTAAGCCTCATCTCTTCCTCATTCCTTCCTAGGTATAGAGATCCAGACTGCCTTGGAAAGAAGACAACAGCTTTGGAAGAGTATTGTTGAGACCCTGAGTGAGGCTGGGGTCAAGATCATCACACAGCTTCCCAATCTAGATTCAGAATAAACCAGAGGTCCTAATCCAAGGAGAAAAGGCCCTAGTTTCTTCTTATATCTCAAATCCTCCCAGGGCTGCTATCTAATGAAGAAAAGTTAGGCAGACACTTATTCATTTGCGAGTACATCTTAATCTATTTGATCTAAGAGTTAACTGGTCTTCTGCTTGAAGATACAGTTTAACTTTTGGGGTCAAATTCACTCCTCTTCTTCCCTCATCCTCCAATTAAACTTGCCTTTTCTCAAACATAAATTTAAGGTAAACATTTAAAAATGAAAAAGAAAAATCCATACTATCTCCTACTTAACTCTTATATTTGTTTTCTACAGTTACCAGCAAAACATTAGTTTCCTACTACTTTTTCATTGAAAAATTTGAACTATATTGTGGCCAAATACCTTTTCAGATCTACTTGGAGGATATAACAATAATTTGTAACCCTATTTCTATGAAGGACAAAACACATTTTAAGTTCTAAATGGCAAATTCCTAAATGTCTTTGAGGTCCTTCTTTATGAGTCTAGGTCAAGGGAATGACCCTGGGGATTGGAGCTGGGGGCCACAGGATATGGAAACATTTCTTTTCCTTTCATACTCTCCAGTTTGCTCATTTGCCGCTCCCCTAGCTACTATGAAAAAAGATAAACTACCTAACTAGTGGGGTGATGCTCTCCAATTATACCAGTTGTTTCTGCCATAAAAGGAGGAAAAGTATGGAGGAATTAAAGATCATTCTGAGTTGTCAATTCTTTTAATTAGAATAATACTGGTTATTATAGTAAATGAGATAATCCAAAAATAAAGTAACTCCTACCATCCTTGCAATTTTCATCCTTCTGAGTTAACCAGTGTTTATATCCTCTACTGGTTATTTAAAAAAAATTTTTTTTCAAAATAAGAACAGTTTTTTAAAATTATTTTTATTTTTGAGACAGTCTTGCTCTTTCACCTTTGCTAGAGTAAAATGGAGCTTGGCTCACTGCAACCTCTGCCCCACCCCCACACCATCCAAGCAAATCTGCCTTAGCCTCCTAAGTAGCTAGGATTACAGGCGCCTGCCACCACTCCCCATCTAATTTTTGTATTTTTAGTAGAGATGGGGTTTCGCCATGTTGGCCAGGCTGGTCTCGAACTCCTGGCCTCAGGTGATCCACCCTCCTCAGCCTCCCAAAGTGCCAGGATTACAGGCATGAGTCACTGTGCCCAGCCTAGAACAGGTTTATACTAGCGGTTCTCAAATGTAGCAGAACTGATGACATTAAGGAACGAAACACCCATATCCTACTGGTGGTTATGTAAAGAAGGGAACCATTCTGAAAAGCAATTTGGCAGGGGGGGGGAAAATCACATTATAAGATCTTCTTTTCACCAGTATTTAAAACAGCCAAAATCCTTGTGAACAACCTGGACGTTTAAATTATGATCTATGCAGACATTAACAAGTCTATAAAATAAGGACACACACAGATAAAGATGCTCGCTGTAATTTTTCTAAAAAAAAGTAACAAGCTAGCATTCGGATTATTTGCATGAACCAAGTTTAAACAAAAATTAAACATTCTGGTAGACTATACACTAGTGTCTAGATGGTAGGTTAGGCATGTATGATGTCTATCTTCTTTTTGCTTACCTACATCTACAATATTTTTGACCTACCTATATCAAGTTTTCTTCAACAAAGATGTATTACTTATACAAGGAAAAAAAACCCCAATTAGTTGCTATGCAACCAATTAGAATATCCGATTGAGCTCAAACATCACAATAGACACAACAAAAGAGGTCAAAAGCTGGGGAGGGGGTGTGGATCAAAAAAAGATGAAAGTTAAAAGACAATCTACATTTCTTCCCAGTACACTGGGATTACGTTAAGACTGCTTTTATTTTGGTATATGAAATGTCACAGTCCAGCATACAGCACACCAGCATTTCACAGGGGCATAGATTGCAAGCTACAGTAAGGAACTGCTTGGCTTTCTAACTTTGAATGAAAAACTCAGAGCTGATAGGAAGGCCGATTGTCCCCACATGCGTGATTAATGAGGCGCTTCCAACAGAGCACATGTTCAGTTTAATGGAAGGATAAGAATCCCACATAAAGAAGAACAGGTATTCTTTTCTAATTTTGGAATATGGCCGGGCGTGGTGGCTGACGCCTGTAATCCAAGCACTTTGGAGGCCAAGGCGGGCAGATCACCTGAGGTCGGGTGTTCAAGAACAGCCTGACCAACATGGTGAAACCCTGTCTTTATAAATTAAAAAAAAAAAAAAAAGATTTGGAATACAACTAAATGTGGTTTATATCTTGCTACTCCATGCCAGTGTCTTCTCATCTTACTGACAAGACCTCCAATTTCCATGGTGTATATATGGTATATTCCAGCACGGTTCAATTTACTCTTAGTGAACTGACAATATTTTATATAACTTCCTTGTCATACAAAATGTCTCCTATCCTTGTCTATAAAATGTTTTTAAATGGTAACCGCCATTTTTCATGAAGATTACTTTAAAATGTCATCTTAGGCGATTTTGTTCCACTATGAGAATGCACCCTGATATAAGCGCTGTTTTGGACTTAGAAAAAAAAGAAATCAAATTCCGTTATTTCTTTAGAATCCCTCGCCCTCACCCCTTAGGGAAATGAGCATACTTCTGTTATAAGGAATAGGGATATAGTAATAGGTGAACTGAAGAAGACCCTAGTAACACTTTTGTGTTTACCCTGTTGTCTTCCTTTGTCAGAATACATGAGCCCAACTGAATAAAACTGTTACTAGGGTCTTCTTCAAACTCCAATTTAAAAAACAAAAATCCATATACACAATAAAAGCCCATCTAGTCTTAAACAAAAAAACACATTTACAATTAAACCCCCTACTCACCCTTTTCAAACACTCTTACCTCTCATTTGACTTTAAAATCATTAGGGTCAACCATGGGACACTGCTGTGTATTTATTTCAGAGCATCCCGTTCATACTACAACAGTACAGCATACTACCTTCAACCGGGGAATGGCTTCTTCATGTTTCCCCAAATGACAAGACTGCCGGATCCCAGAGGCCAAGCCCACTGTGCAACAGCTGACAATCCCACCAATTTCTGTGGTGTTTATGGTATGTTTTAGCACATCACAAATAATGTATGTGACTAGCTGGATGTGATTTTAAAGGAGTGATGTTGGAACTTTTTGTTCGCCTTAAGGACGATGCCTCTGTAGAAAACACTTTAAACCCTATAGAATTCACTTCAAAATCTACAGCATGTTTTCCTGAAAACCCTGCAATTTAGGTCAAAGTTTTATTCGCCCAACAGGGTACCTAACTCCCACTGGTCTCAATCTCCCATTGGAGTCCCTAAGAGAACCTTCCTCTACCCCCACAATCTCGGCAGGCTCCCGCAACCCACTGTCAAGGCCTCACAAACTCTCCCAAGTGCAAAAGGCAGTACGCCACCTCAATGAGTTCTCAGGCATCAAATGTTTCCTTAATAAGACAGTGGATTCTGCAGGCCAGTGGTGCCCAACGCACCACCCACGAGCCACTTACCACATTTGAGCACTTGAAATGTGGATAGTTTGACCGAGAAAATGTTTTAACTGAATTAAATGGCTCTGGCCTGACTTGGCAAGAGGGTTAAGTCGATTACCTAAATAATGAACACCCGGTCAGGCGCGGTAGCTCACTCAGGCCTGTAATCCCAGTACTTTTGGGAGGTCGAGGCCGGTGGATCACCTGAGATCGGTAGTTCAAGACCAGCCTGACCAACAAGGAAAAACTCCGTCTCTACTAAAAATGCTACTTGGGAAGGTGAGACAGGAGAATCACTTGAACCCGGGAGGCAGAGAGCCGAGATCGTACTGCTGCATTTCAGCCTGGATGACAGAGCAAGACTGTCTCAAAACAAAAAAACAAAAACACCTGCAGATATATACATGGATTTTTAAAGCAATATTCCTTCATATATGAAAACATCATCTAATGGGAACAGCAGACCAACTCTATTTCCCAGAAGGAACTCTACTCTTGAGAATTTTAAGACCTTTAGTTTGAGCATATCCCAAAGAATTCAAATTCTAGATTTTAAAGCATTTCTGAAGACCCACGTGTGTACTTCTCTTGCGGCCACTTTGGCTAATTTTAGCTACTCCATAGTCTACGTATTTGCAATTACGCCGCAATGGAAAAGTCTGGAATGAACACCTCAAGGCGAGAACGCCTCTCCTCAAGTTTTCCAGCGTGACCTGGGCGCCTATGCGACAGGCAAGCACGTGGTGGGCACAAAATGTCTGACGGAAGGTCGGAAGAACGCCCGCCCGCGACCCTCCATCTCGGAACCCCCGGAGCCGCCCACCCTCGCCGGCCCTCCGGGAGCGACAGTGCCGTGCGGTGGATCCCGGCCCCCCCCCCCCACCGCGTTACTGCTGACCTCAAGGACTAGGGAGCAAGGATATAAAACGTCGAGCACACCAGGTAAACCCTGGTCGACGAATTCCCACAAGTTCGCGACTCGTTAACCACAGCCGCCTGAGGACAAGAAACCCGGTCGCTCGCTAGTCCAGAGCGGGGCAGGAGGCCTCGCGGGGCCGCCCTCGGCGGGAAAACCATGCGCCCACGGGGGCACCCGGCCGCGGCACTAACTGGCCCCGCGCCGGTCCGTGAGGGAGCTCGCGGCGGCGGGCAGCCGCGCCAAACCCGGGAAACGAAAGGGGCGATTCCCACAGGCCGGACCCACGCCCACGCAGCCGCGCTGCGGTAGCGCGGGCCTCGGGCCGCTCTCGAGCACGTGGGAGGCCAGAGGCCGCCTAGCCCACGAGCCGAGCCCAGCAGAGGCCCGCCTGAAATCCAGCGCGCCTGGCACGGCGCGGGGGCGGCCGCTTGTCGTTGCCCTTTTAAGAAGGGGGAGGGGGTCAGCAGCGCGCCCGCAAGGGGATGAGTCGGCGGCCGCCGCGCTACGCGGCTCCCGCCAGTGTGAGCCAAGCCCCGGCGGGACTGGGGGACACAGACGGAGGGCTCGGCGCGGGAAGAGGCGGCCGACAGCCAGCGTCGAGGGCGGGCGGGCAAGACCGAGCTCGTGAGCCCGCTTACCCGGCGGAGGGAGACGGGCACCCGCCAACATGGCGCTGCGGCGGCCTGTGGCGCGCCCCGGCTGGCGTGAGGAGCCACCTCCCGCCTACACCGAGGGGCCAGACTCCCGGGGCAGGAGTAGGGGCCCCAGGCTCCGTCGCCGCGGGGCGGGGGAAGGGCGAAACCGTCACCACAACGGTTGGCCCCGGGCGGCCTGGGCTGCCCCTGGGAGGCCGGAGTGGTCAACGCAGAGGGCGAAGAGGGAGCGAAGGAAACGGGGGAGAAAGTTTTATTTTTAGGCTTGAAAAATGGCGGGAACCGCGTTCTTTTTTCAAACTTGGCCTCAGGAGGGGCGGCGGTTGCGCCACCTCCGCCGCCCGGGCCCGCCCCTCCCCCGCTCTGCGCGCCAGGCCGCGCCCGCCCAGTCCCCCAGGCGCCCGAGGGGGCTTCTGGCTCCCTTCAAAGGAAAAAAAGCCCCTTCCTCGCCCCACGGCCGCTGCCCTCAGCTGGGTCAGCGCCCACTGCGAGCCCCGGTCAGAGGAGCCCCCGCCCCGCCCCACCTGCGCCCCTTCCCCGGCCGGCCTGGGGCGCGCGGAACCCGGCCTGGCCCAGGCGGGGCTGGCCGCGCAGCTCCTCGACAGGCCCGGCCTCCGCCCGGTCGCGCATCCCGGGAGACTGCAAACATGGCTCCCAGCGTTACACAACCCCCGCCTCCCTCCCTCGCCGCCGGCCACTCGCACACGCGCTCCCTCCAGGGAAAGACCCCGGCGGGCGAAGCGCGCAAAGTTTCCTTTCCCCCACACCGCTGCCTTTCCCCGGCCGCCCCAGGGGCCCGCGGGCGGCAAAGAGTTAATCCCCGCGCGCTCGCTCCCCCC
>PVKP010018917.1:0-43425 GCA_004027715.1 Plecturocebus donacophilus | reverse complement strand
CAGAGCAAGACTGTCTCAAAAAAAAAAAAAAGATTCACTATCAACTTTTCACTCAATGATGTTAGCAAATGTTGATACCTAGACTCATAATTAGAGGTAAAAAATGGAGGTTTTCTTCAACATTTTGTAATGAAAACTACCAAACATACAGAAAATTGAAAGAATTATATTGCAAAGAGCCACCTAGATTCTACAATTAAATACTGTTACATTTGCTTTATCAAATATCTATCTCTTTATCCTTGTATCCATTTTACCTTTTACTACACCTTAGCACACATATCACTGAAATTTAGTATTTGCTTAAAATTATGTCTCCACTAAAAAAAAAAAAATAGCCAGATTTGGTGGTATGCCCTCGTGGTTCCAGTAACTTGGGAGGCTGAGGCAGGAGGATCACTAGAGCCTGGGAGCTTAAGACTACACTGAACCATAGTTACACTGCTGCACCCCTGCCAGGGTGACAGCAAGACCCTGTCTCTTAAACTTCTATAAAAAGTAAAAAAAAATAATGTTTAAGATAAAAATGTATATACTGTGAGATGCACAGAGTGTACCATTAGAGTTTTGAACTGCATACATCTGTGTAATCCAAATCCCTAAAAAAATTAATTATCTCACAAACCTCCCTCTCTCATCTCCTTCCCCTTCAATCTCTACTGCCATCTCCCCTTGTGCAAACCACTACTCTGATATTTTTTCACCATAGGTTTGTTTTGCCTATATTAGAACTTCATAGACAGAAAACCATAGAGTATGTATTCTTTTCTGTAAGGCCTCTGTCGTTCAGCATGTTTCTGAGAGTCATCCACTTTATTGTGATCAGTAGCTCACTTCTTTTTAGTATTGCATAAGTATTCCATTGTATGAATATACCAGTTTGTCCATTCTCTTGTTGGTAGGTATTTGAGCTATTTCTAGTTTTTGGATATCATAAATAAAACTGTTATAATTTATTTCCAGAATACCAAGTTAGTTGCTAGACAAGCTCCAAAGGTGACTGATGAGGGGTGTTTTTATTTATTATTATGAACTTATAGATTTTTATATATTTAATGTGTTTTAATCAATTGCTGCCTTTACAAATTTTTGTGCTCAAGCTTCCCATTTTGGGCCAGTGGGAGCCCCTTTAAGTCAGTTCTTTTGTATTTTTGTAAGACACCAGGAGTCTGATAACTTCCTTGCTTTCTGTCACTAGATGATGTTCCAGGCTTGTCATGTCCATTTCTTGCCCCAGATCTGGAATCGGCCATTTATCTACATAGCTCTGTTTCTTTTTAGTGTGAAAAAGTATTCAAATCCATGATGTGGGCTGGGCGCGGTGGCTCACACCTGTAATCCCAGCACTTTGGGAAGGCGAGGTGGGTGGATCTCTTGAGGTCAGGAGTTCAAGACCAGCCTGGCCAACCTTGTCCCTCCTAAAAACATAAAAATTAGCCAGGTGTGGTGGCACATGCCTATAATTCCAGCTACTTGGGAGGCTGAGGCAGTAGCTTCACTTGAGCCTAGTGAGCCGAGATTGTGCCACTGTACTCCAGCCTAGGTGACAGAGCAAGACCCGGTCTCAAAAAAATTAATGATAAAAATAAAATAAATAAATCCATGATGTGGGTACTAGGTATATTATGATTCCTGAGTTATTATCACTTTGGCTTTTCAGTGGACAGTGCTGAAAAAATAATGCATTTTTTAGAAGAAAAACCTCAAGTTCATACTGATATTTCTTCCTATTCAATTATAGTGTTTTTACTTTCTTTGATTTGACAAGTACAGTTGACCATTGGACATGAGTTTGAACTGTGTGAGTCCACTTATACATGGATTTTTTTCAATAAAATATACTGAAATTTATTTTGGAGATTCGCAACAATTTGAAAAAACTCGTGAACCAACCATGTTGCCTAGAACTATTTTAAAAATTAAGAAAAAGGTGAAGGATGACTTCTGGAATAAAAAAAATTAAGAGAAAGCTCTATCATAAATGCATAAAATATATTTAGATACTGCTTTATTATTTAGTACCATAAAAATGTACACAAATCTATCAGAAAGAGTTAAAATTTATCAAAGCTTACACCTACACAGACTGTAAATGGTGCCATTCACAGTCAACAGAAATGTGAACAAATGCGAGATGCAGTATTAAATCATAACCATAAAATTAACTGTAGTACATATTATACTACTGTAATGATTTCACAGCTCCCTCCTGTTGCTATTGTAGTGAGCTCAAGTTTTTCGAGTATTTACTTAATATGTTGTGATGCTGTTTATCTCTGCATGAGCAGTTCATCCCTCCAATAAATAACATATCACAGTAAAAAGTGATCTCACAGTTCTTACATTATTTTGTGTTTTGTGCAATACCCTAAACCATAGGATACATACAAAGTGCCACTGGTGATGCTAGAAGTGCTTCTAAGAAACAGAGAAAAATCATGACATTACAAGAAAAAGCTAGGGCAAGGTGGGTGGATCACATGAGGTCAGGAGTTCGAGACCAGCCTGGCCAACATGGTGAAACCCCATCTATACTATAAAAGTATAAAAATTAGCTGGGCATGGTGGCGGGCACCTGTAAATCTCAGCAACTCAGGAGGTTGAGGTGGGAGAACTGCTTGAACCTGGGAAGAGGAGGTTGAAGTGAGCTGAGATCGCGCCACTGCACTCCAGCCTGGGTGACAGGAGCGAGACTCCATCTCAAAAAAAAAGGAAAAGCTGAATTGCTTGATATGTACTGTAGACCGAGGTCTGCAACTGCAGTTGGCTACTGTCTCAAAATAAATGAATCCAACATAAGGACCATCGTTAAAAAAAAAAAAAAAAAAAGGAAATTAATGAAGCTGCTGCTGCAGCTACACCAGTAGATGCTAAAATCTTGCTCTTTTTGTGAAATATCTTTTTAAGTAGTATTAAAAATGCAGCTTTTACTTGGGTGCAGGATTGATATAAGAAAGGTGTACCTATAGATTTTAACATAATTTGAGAAAAAGCGAAATGACAACTTAAAGCAAAAAGGTGAAGGGGCCAGGTGTGATGGCTCATGCCTATAATCCCAGTACTTTGGGAGGCTGAGACAGGCAGATTACTTGAGTCCAGGACTTCAAGACCAGCGTGGGCAGCATGACAAAACCTTATCTCTACTAAAAATATGAAAATCAGCCTAGCATAGTAATGCGTGCCTGTAGTCCCACCTACTCAGGAGGCTGAGGCGGGAAAATTGCTTAAACCCAGGAGGTTGACACTGTATTCAGCCTGGGCAACAGAGAGAGACTCTGTCTCAGGGGAAAAAAAAAAAAAAAAAAAAAAAAGTGAAGGATCTAAAAGCTGGAAAATTCACCTTTTGCTACCGTTTAATTTTATTTTTTTAAGAGACCAATTTTTTCTTAAATAACTATGCCTGGCTAATTAAAAACATTTTTTTTGGTAGAGTGTCTCATTATGTTGCCCAGGCTCACCTCAAACTCCTGGCCTCAAGCAAGGCAGATAGGCTGACTCTACTGTTCTGTGCAAATGCAGTTGGGAATTATATCAGGATTGTACTTA
Organism: Plecturocebus donacophilus; assembly: GCA_004027715.1. Taxonomy (NCBI): domain Eukaryota; kingdom Metazoa; phylum Chordata; class Mammalia; order Primates; family Pitheciidae; genus Plecturocebus; species Plecturocebus donacophilus. The sequence continues at coordinate 39,879 of PVKP010018917.1, read as the reverse complement.
TTAGAGTTAGCATATCCCTTCTTGCCTTCAATTTTGGTGCTTGCTTCTGTTCCTTATTAATAGATGTCCTTTGTGGCATTTTTTTTTTCCAGAATAGGGCACTTTTCATCCATATTAACAGTCTGTTCAGGCAGATATTGTTCCTCCTTAATAAATTTCTGAATGGCATCTGAGAACTCATCTGCTGCCTCTTTGCTGACAAAAACTGATCCTCCTGTGATGCTGACATTATTTAATTTTAATTTTTTTTTCAGAGGTGGGAGTCTTGCCCTGTTACCCAGGCTGGAGCACAGTGGCTATTCATAGGCACGATCCCGCTACTGATCAGCACGGGAGTTTTGACCTGCCCTGTTGACAACCTGGGCCAGTTCACACCCCCACTTAAACAAGTTAGTGGTACCCCCCCCGACTCCGGGGATATCATACTGATGCCAAACTTCATGTGGACACCTGTTTGGCATAATGCACCACATCCCAGGACTCCTAGGCTCAAGCGAACCTCCTGCCTCAGCTTCCTGAGTAGTTGGGACTACAAGTATGTGCCACTGCATCCTGCTATCTTGACATTTTTTTTATCTTGACATTTTTAAAGCCAAACCTTTTTCTACAATTATCAAACCGACTGGGAGTGGTGGCTCATGCCTATAATCCCAGTGCTTTGGAAGGTCGAGGTGGAAGGATCACTTGAGGCATATAACCCAAAATATGTGTTAATCAATTATGTTATTGGTAAGGCTTCTAGTAGTAGTTAAGTTTTGGGGGAGTCAAAAGTTACATGTGGATTTTCAACTGCACAGGGATCAGTGCCCCTAACCCCCATGTTGTTCAAGGGTCAACTGTAATCTTGGTACCCAATGATACTAACATAGTTACTCATTTGATTTGTGCTTCAGAATGTGTGTGTGTGTGTGTGTGTGTGTGTGTGTGTGAACGTTTTAAAATAACATTAATACCTACATTATCAATAACAACGCCACTGAATGCTGTTTCAGATTTTGTAGTTCTTTTTGTCCTTATGATATATCCCACTAGGTAAGCCCGGTCAAAATACCATTTTACTACTGAGTAAAGTAAGAATCCATGAGTCTGTGCTGATGTAAATAAATAAGCAAATAAATGAATGGGGAAGGAGGAAAAGCTTTAAGTAGAAAATCAATTAAATGTAGAAGAAATGCTGGAATTTGGCAGTTTTCATTATCATAACTGATCCAGGTAAGAATCACCAAGGATGCTAACTTGTGGGTGAAAATTTGAAGAGTGATAAGATATTTATGTAATCTCTAAATAGCTCCCTACTGGATACTTATTAATTACAAATGGGAAACGAGTAATTTTACAGGTGAGAAACCCAGCAGAAAGTAGCAAAGTTAACACTGCTTCTAATGGGACTGATTGATAGCATGGGCTTCCTGATATGAGGCACTGAGAACTTGGCAGCACTGCTGTGGTATTCCTGCCAAAGTACATAACCAGATCTAATCATGAAGAAACACTGGGCAAACCAAAAGAAGAACATTCTAGAAACTAACTGGCTTACATTCTTCAAATACAGTTCCAGGTTAAAGTAATTAAAGGAGACTGAAAAGACAGATCTTGTCTCATATATATATTTGAGACAGGGTCTGACTCTGTCACCCAGGCTGGAGTGCCGTGGCATGATCTTGGCTCAGTGCAACCTCCACCTCCTGAGTTCAAGCCGATTCTTGTGCCTCAGCCTCTCAACTAGCTGGGATTATAGGAGCATGCCACCCTGCCTAAGTTTTTTGCATTTTCACTAGACAGTGTTTTGCCGTGTTGGCTAGGCTGGTCTCGAACTCCTGACCTCAAGTGATCTGCCGGCCTCGTCCTCCGAAAGTGCTGGGATTACAGGTGTGAGCCACTGTGCCTGGCTTGTTTTTCTTTTTGCTATAAAGAATATTACTAGAACAACTGATGAAATTGAAACAAGGTCTGTAGAATAATATATAATGATATTTGGTCAATATAAATTACCTGGTTTTGATAACTGTACTGCAGCTATGTAAAAGAATTCCTTATTTTTAGGAAATATATAAATAAACGGATAACAGTGAGAAATTGAGAAGGATTAAACAAATGAAGAAAAAAATGTTAACACAGGGAATCTGAGTGAAAGGTATCTAGAATCCTCATACTTGTTCTCTTAACTTTTCTGTAAATCTAAAATTACGTAAAAACAAAACAAAAACCCCTACCCTATTTTAAAGTTACTGAAAGTAATTCTCCTTGTGGTTATGCTTTCACTTTGCAATAGAGTGAGGTTCATTTGTTTTAATTAGATTTTGCCTTAATTTGGTGTTTTAATGATATACAACATGCACATAGGTTCTAAAGTACAAACTGTAAAACATACTATTCAGAGAGGTCTAGCTTTTGCCCTCTTCTCCCATGCCCAATCTTTTCTTCCCCATTGGTAACTACTTTTACAAGTTTTCAGTTTATCCTTCCATTTTTTAAAAATAAAAAATTACATATAAATATTCAAAATTTCTGCATAACAATATATTCTATAGGTAATTACATAGTAGTACCTCGAACTTTTTTGTGGCGGTTTTTTTATTTTTTATTTTATTTATTTTGAGACACTCTGTCACCCAGGCTGGAGTGCAGTGGCAGGATCATGGCTCAATGCAGCCTCCAACTCCTGGGGCTTAAGCCACCCTTTCACCTCAGCCTCCTGAGTAGCTGGGACTACAGGTGCGTGCCACCATACCTGGCTAATTCTTGTAGTTTTTTGTAAAGACGGGGTTTCGCCATGTTGCCCAGGCTAGTCTTGAACTCCTGAGATCAAGGGATCTGCCCACCTTGGCTGGCCAAAGTGCTGGGATTACAGGCATGAAGCACTGCACCTGGCTTTTGTTTCTTAAAGAGAGACCACCTGTATATACCAGCAGAGGTGGACACTGGAAGACAAGAAAGTTTTCTTCTGAGTGCTTCTATGTTCTCAGTGAAATAAAAAGCAATCACCAGGTGGGAGTGAGGAAGGAGGGTTGTTCCTGGCAGTCTGAGAAGAGTACAGGTGTGGAAAAACTATTTCCAAGGAATAGGAGAATCAACTGATTAAGCAGTGGTCCTCAAACCTTAGCATCAGAATCACACAGGTTGCTGGGCCCCATCTCCAGAATTTCTGGCTCACAGGTCTGGGATGAGGTCAGCAACATGTATTTTTTTCTTTTTCCTTTTTTTTAGGGACAAGATTTTGCTATCTTGTTGCACAGGCTAGGCTAGGCTCAAACTCTTAGGCTCAAGTGCTCCTCCCATCTCAGCCTCCCAAGTAGCTGGGACTACAGGCATGTGCCATCACACCCAGCTAAGAACATACATTTCTAACAAGCTTTCAAGTGATGTTGATATGACTGGGTTGGGACCCCTGTTTTGAGAACCACTAGACTAAGGAAATACACTAGAATTGTTGGCTGCCCAGGGGCCCACTTGAGGTTTGCAGTCATAAATTTGAAGTGAGACCAATCAGCATCATTGAGTGTTTGTATCCAGCAGTCCTCATTTTAGATGGCAAGATTCAGGAATGGAGTAGATGGTGAGCTGAATTTAACCAGGGTTGGGATTTAAAAACAATGGTGATGTCAGTAATCGATGGCACCAAACAAGTGTATACATTTGTTCTTTTCTACTTCTGTCTTTATACAGATAAATACCTTACAATACCAACAAGAGAAAGAGGAAGCATGAAGGGAAGAGGTGATATCGAAAATGAGCTAAGAACACAGAGACAAAGCAGAAAGTTCAGAATGAACAGGAAAAAGCTCACATAAAGAAAGAACTAGAAAAAGATTATACTCAAATTTGGTGGTAGCTGTGCTGACTCACATTGAGGAGAAAATGTGGTCACAATATGAGGAAACTGAAGATGAAAACAATCAGTATTTTGAAAAGGGTTGTGTTAAGTGTAGGAAAATAATATAGAAAAAAATATATTCATACTAGATTTTATGAAATAGAATGCAAATAGGTAAATATCTATTTAGTCATTAAAAAAATCCTGCTAGGAGCCAGGTGCCGTGGCTCATGCCTGTCACCGCAGCACTTTGGGATGCCAAAGCAGGCGGATCATGAGGTCAGTAGTTTGAGACCAGCCTGGCCAACATGGTGAAACCCCGTTCCTACTAAAAATACAAAAATTAGCAGGGCATGGTGGTGCACACCTGTAGTCCCAGCTACCTGGGAGGCTGAGGCAGAAGAATTGCTTGAACCCCAGAGACAGAGGTGGCAGTGAGCCAAGATTGCGCCATTGCACTCCATTCTGGGAGACAGAGCGAGACTCTGTCTCAAAATAATAATAATAATTTAAAAAAAAAAACAAAAATAAAAATCCTGCTAGAATCTTGAAGAGATATATGCATTCCCATGTTCAATGCAGTATTATTCACTTAGCCAAGAGGTGGAAGCAACCCAAAAATAGATGAATGCATAGGGAAAATGTGGTGCATATACAGTGGAATATGATTCAGTTTGATAAAAGAAGGAAATTCTGTAACATGCTGCAACACAGATGAATCTCAAGGAAAACCTGTCACAAAAGGACAAATACTGTGTGATTCCACTCATTTTAAGTGTCCAAAGTAATAAAAATCAATGAAACACAAACAATCATGATCGTCAAGGGCAGTGGAAGAGAAGAGAAATAGTGTTTGGTGGTACAGGGTTTTAGTTTTGTAAGATGACAAACTTCTAGAAACTGTTACACAATAATGTGAATATACTTAACACTACTGAATTGTACACTTAAAATGGTTAAGATGGTAAATTTAACATTACATATTGTATCACAATAAAAGAAAATCCTGCCAGACCAATACAGTAACCACTTTCCTTCTCAGAGGTTCTAAGGGGAAGTAAGAGCTATAAAATATTTTTATTCTAAAAATTAAAAAATATCCTATCCCATATACCATATTTGTAACAAACTAAAAGCTCTGGAGAATATAATGTTCAGAAGAGTGTATCCAGAAATAATTAAATGTTAGCTACAGCCCAATGAGTCAAATATTTAGTGTAAACAAAGCTGCAGGATAACAATTATGGGGAAAATAAAAACTAACTCTTCATTTCAAATAACAACAAAAAAAGGGAAATAACACTAAACTGCAGGGCCAGCAGTTAAATAGTTGGACAGATAGTGGTTAAATTGTGGACTAGAATCAAAACTAAAACTGCAGAATCCCATCATCATTTTGTTTAAAATACAGGTGATGTTTTAATTTGCTTGGGAGAGTTTACCACAGTGATAAAAAGGGGAGAACACCATCAGAAATCTCATCTAGTCTTAAGATTGTTTTAGCAAAGGTCTTAAAGGAATATATGAAATTTTGCTAAAATAATGTACAAATGAAATAAAACTTAAAAAAGAGTAAAATAATTCATGACTAATGTTAGTGCAATTCAATAAAGGAATGCCACTTTATCTGAATAATTCAGTTTCTAAAATGAATCCAAAAAGAAACAGAAATTTAGTGCTTGTGCTTTGAAAGTCCATATATTATGCATCATTTCTTAGAAAAAAACAGAAAATACATATTTCTGCCTAGAATTTATAAAACTTTTAAATTTGGGCGGGGGAGGAAAACTTTCCACAATTGTAGTTGGAAAGTATTCATAAAGAAGATATAAATAATTTCCTCAAGTTCAGTGTTGATTGAGCTTAAAGTTGTTCCATGGTTCTGGGGCTTATCTGAGGGTTGTCATACTGAAAAAAGAAAAAAAAAAAAAGAAGGGGGAAAAAAAACCCTACCACACCACATGTGAACATAAAAAAGAAGAGAACCTCAACCAATTGCACCACGACCGGATGGAAGAGCCCAGCTGACACAACCAAGACAACTCTCAGTGTCTAGGGAAGCTTGGGGTTCAGCTCCTTTTACTTCAGGCAAACCTGAACTGTGAGTATTTCTTGATTTCAGTGACATAAATGAAGCTTTCTTTCGGCTAAAATTTGATTAGCTAAACATTCAAAGTGAAACCTGATTCATGGTGATTAGGCTACGCTAATGTCAGCAGTTGTTTGCTTTTAGGATCATTAAGTAAACTGCTTGAATGACACCTCTGCCTTGATTTCAAACGAGACTATCTTTTTAGTTACTTTAAGTACTTTGAGACATTCAAGGTATTTAAGTTCCTACTGTCAATATAGTCACATTGTTGATTCTGCATTTGTATACTGCCATCAAGATTTGCAGATCTACTTGATAATTAAAAGTTATTTTCATATGCAACACATTTTATTTCTAATGTATTATAAATTATCTATAGCTTATTGACTTTATTAAGTTATGCTGTCTCCCTATTTTCAATTTCTGTCTTTTCTTTATTATATTACTATCTTATAGTATTACCAGATCATATAACATTTAAGTTTGATGTTTCAGAAGTAAATAAGGTAAATATTAGATAAGAGAGAAAGCAAAATACACTTTAGTTCAAATAATTTTTAAAATGTGTTTTTTACGGACAGAGTTGAAGTTGTAACACAACCTAACACACTACTAATATTATTTCCAAAGTAATATGTTTTCAATTTTCATTTTGTATACTGCAGTTAATGCAATTTTTGAAGCATGTCCTGAGTAGATTCAGTCATTATCGAGTCAAACGGTGAAAGGTTGCTACTATTACCAAATAGGTATGTATTTCAACTTAGCAATGTGGTATTTTCATAAACATACCCAAACTGCATTTTAAAGGCTCCTGCTCATCTGGAGTCACAGTGGAATCTGTTGGGTCCTGCCCTCTGGGTCCAGTACTCCTACATGAGCCAGTTGAAAAACAACTGCAAAAGTAGGTGGTGGCGGGGTGGGGGAGGTACAAGGCACTAATACTAGGTTTTTGAACTTATGAATAGGATTTGCCAAGTAACAACATTTAAAAAACACTATCTACTATTACAAAACTATTGTGACCACTTCAATATAGCACATGGGTCACAAGCAGTGTCCACTAGGAAATTAATCCCCTATGTGAACACAGTAGTTTGTTTCTTGTCTTCACAGGCAATTCTTAACATATCAAACAAGTAGTTTTTAAAATATCAATAAATAGCCTTATATAGTGAATGACATTGTAATGTACCAACCAACTTTAAAGGAAGAAGAAAAACAGTCACCAAGTTTAAAACAGAATCTAATTGTGATTTAAAAAAAATTTTTTTTTTCTGAGACAGAGTCTCACTCTGTTATCCAGGCTGGAGTGCAGTGTCATGATCACAGCTCACTGCAGCCTCTGTCTCCTGGGTTCAAGCAATTCTCCACCCTCAGCCTCTGGAGTAGCTGGGACCATAGGTGCCTACCACCACACCCTGCTATTTATTTATTTATTTACTTATTTATTTATTTATTTTTGGTATTTTTAGTAGAGGTGGGGTTTCGCTATGTTGGCCAGGCTGGTGTTGAACTCCTGGCTTCCAGTGATCTGCCTGCCTCAGCCTCCCAAAGTGCTGGGATTACAAGCATGAGTCACTGCACCCGGGCAATTTTTAAAATATATATATATATTTTTTCGAGACAAGGTCTTACTCTGTCACCCAAGCTGAAGTACAGTGGCATGATCTTGGATCACCGCAACCTCTGCCTCCCAGGCTCAAGTGATCCTCCCACCTAAGCCTCTCAAAGTAGCTGGGACTACAGGTGCACATTACCATACCCAGCTAATTTTTATATCTTTTGTAGAGACGGGGTTTCGCCATCTTGCCCAGGCTGGTCTAGAACTCCTAAACTCAAGTGATCCTCTTGCCTCAGCCTCCCAAAGTGCTGGGATCACAGGCATGAACCATGGCACCTGGCTGTCAATTTGTGAATCAATAATTGCATGCTAGCTGTCTAATACATGTTTCTAAATGATGGCCACTATTATAATATAAACAAATGCTTTATTCTCTTTGAAGACTAAAGCAAAACCAGAAAGGCTTACTGACAGACTTGTCCAACTATTACTTATTTTACTTACGGATTAGAGCTGAGGCAAATGGTTTCAGGATATGTGCTTTGTGCTAACAGCTTTCTAGAAACATCTTGATTATGGCTGTCGGGTCTAGAAGTAAGTTTGAAAAGATATGCTCTGCGGGTAGTGTCAAGCATTCTGATGAATTTGTGATTCTGTAAACTCTGGACTTACTTACTTACAATAATGGACATAGCAAATAAAAAGATTAATACTCTTTCCAAAGAAGTAAACCTAGACGGCATAATTTCTTCTTAAAATTGTTGAAGTGTATGTTAAAGGAATCATATAAAAAAACTGCTGATAGAACTCAATAAAGAAAATGTTCATCTGGCTGGGCACGGTGGCTCACGCCTGTAATCCCAGCATTTCGGGAGGCTGAGGCAGGCGGATTACGAGGTCAGGAGTTCGAGACCAGCCTGACCAACATGGTGAAACCCTGTCTCTACTAAAAATACAAAAATTAGTCAGGTGTGGTGGCAGGTGCCTGTAATCCCAGCTACTTGGGAGGCTGAGGCAGGAGAATCACTTGAACCTGGGAGGTGGAGGTTGCAGTGAGCCGAGATCGCACCATTGCCCTCCAGCCTCAGCGACTCTGTCTCAAAAAAAAAAAAAAGAAAGAAAATGCTGATCCTATGTGATAAGGAGTGAGGTTTGGTGAAAAGGACCATGGGCTCTAAAAGTCAGATCTGAGTCCTCACTTGGGCACTGTCATTTAAGAGCTGTGTGGCCAAGAGTAAAGATAATAACCTCGTGAACTAATTTTCCTCCCTCCCTTAAGATCATAACCTCTTGAACCTTCCTTCCTTCCTTTCTCTCTCTCTGTCTCTCTCTCTCTCTCTCTCTCTCTCTTTCATTTTATTTTATTTTAAAGACACGTTCTTGCTAGTTGCCTTGGCTGGCAGGCTGGCTTGAAATCCTGATCTCAAGTGATCCTCCAGTCTCAGCCTCCCAAAGTGTTGGGATTACAGGTGTGAGCCACTGTGCCTGGCCTACCTCTTGATCTTTGATTACCTATTCTGTGATACCTACCTCACAGAGTTTTGCAAGGATTATGTAAATGAAGTAATGTAAATCTGTTTAACACGATGTCTGGTACACAGAAAGTACTAAATAAATAGTTAATGGTTTGGCCATCTAGCTTAAGGGTTCAATTCTTACTGCACATTAGAATCCCCTGAAGAGCTTTTAAAGGAAACCAGTGCTTGAAATCCATTCCAGACCAATTAAATCAGAATATCTGGGGAAGGAGCCAAGCACTGGCATCTTTAAAAAGCCCTCAAGGGGATTCTAATATGCAGCCAGGATTGGGAACCACTGATAATCCCTTCTACAAAGAACCCAATTGGTGGTAGTCTCAAAAATCTCCAGTGATAAAATCCTTATATTGCCTCCTAAGAGAGATCATTTCATTAGAAAAAAATCATTTCCTTAAAAGGAAGCAACATCTGTCTCTGCAATTTCTATCACTGGTTCTTGTTTTGCTTTGTAAAGACACATATAACAAAGTGAAACCCTTTTTTCTATGGCTTTGTAAAGCATTCTCATCTCCAGGGTAAGGTGCCTATTTCTTTCAACTTGCTTCTATGACACGATTTGAGTTCTTCTCTCCATTTAGTCCATGGCCTTTTCTAAGTGTGCTGCTGTGGCTGAAACACTGCATTCCAGATTAGACCCTACCAGCTTGGATGGAAGCAGCTTAGTAGTAACAATTTTCATTTCAGACACCACATATCTAGGAATTCAACTAAGGATGGGTTTTTTGTTGCCACCACACCACGCTGATAGAGCAACTGCAATTGTTTGTTAATGCAGCTAAAGCTCTTCCTGTACTTGTACAGCCGCTTATAATATCCACATGTAGAACTTCATATGTATTTCTATTAATTCCCTCTTTCATTCAATAATATTTATTGTGCTAAGCATTTGATACAGAGAGCCAAACAAAACTGACTTGGTTCTTAATCCTAATGGAACTTAAAATCAAGCACGACAGAAGGAAAAAAAAAAACAAAATAACTACTTACAGATGAGTTTTTCATGTCATTTCAGCTACTTGAGCTCTCAAAATCACATCACTTCTTATGCCTCAATTTCCTGAACGTATGAGAGCTCCCTAGATAACCACACAATACAGGTAGTCCCTCTACAGACACCCTTTTCCTTTTCCTGGTAGTGCAGGTTGCATTATCAGTTTCATTTTTGGCAGCCTGATATTCTTTCTAGATTGCCTTTTCCTTTTAGAATCTTAGATCACAGGCTGGGCACAGTGGCTCATGCCAGTACTCCCAGCACTTTGGGAGGCCAAGGCGGGCGGATCACCCGAGGTCAGGAGTTCCAGACCAGCCTGGCCAATATGGTGAAACCCCATCTCTACTAAAAATACAAAAATTAGCCAGGCGTGGTGGTGGGCGCCTGTAATTCCAGCTACTAGGGAGGCTGAGGCAGGAGAATTGCTTGAACCTGGGAGGTGGAGGTTGCAGTGAGCCAAGATAGTGCCACTGCACTCTAGCCTGGGTGACAAGAGCAAAACTCTCTGTCTCAAAAAAAAAAAAAAAAAAAAAAAAATTAGATCACAAGAAACATGCCTATATCTTTCTGCAAACTTTCTGAAATTTGTCTTCCTGCAGTTGAGCCACATGACAGACTAGACTCAGTCCTTCCTTGCTCCCTTCCTTTCTCCCTTCACTTTCCTGAATTCTGGAGACAGGCCAGGGATTACATAACTTCCTCTTCACCAGCCAGTTCCTCTTCCATGGAATCAATGCTTCCCAAATTTACACTTGTTTTTTTGTTTTTGTTTGTTTTTTTTTTTTTTTTTTGAGACGGAGTCTCGCTCTGTTGCCCAGGCTAGAGTGCAATGGCAAGATCTCAGCTCACTGCAACCTCCCCCTCCTGGGTTCAAGCATTTCTCTGACTCAGCCTCCTGAGTAGCTGGGATGACAGGTGCCCGCTACCTCGTCCAGCTAATTTTTGTATTTTTAGTAGAGACGGGGTTTCACCATGCTGGCCAGGCTGGTCTTGAACTCCTGACCTTGTGATCCACTTGGCTCGGCCTCCCAAAGTGCTGGGATCACAGGCGTGAGCCACTGCGCCCAGCCAGCTTTACATTTTAAACCTTAATGTTACCCTCTACCAAAATGCTTTGTTCTTAATCAAATTACGGGTAGAGTTTTAAGAAAGGCTATTTTTCTCTGTGTATAAGATCAAATCAGGAACTTAGTTTATTGCTATTCAAAGCCACTCTGCATGGGAGCAGTCAAGGTTTGAATGCCCACTCCTCCAAAATGTTTATTAATACGGTCTCTGTCTTATTCACCTTCCTTTTCCACACAATACTTAGCCAAGTGTGAGATACTTACTAAAATGACATTAATCAAGAGGTGTTTATTAAAGCTAACTTTTAATAAATAGTTGCTATGTGCCAGGATTAAGTTCTTCATATGTATTTTTCATTTTCACAAATGAAAAAACTGAGGCATAGAAAAGATTAAGTTATTTGCCCTTTGTCGAAAGTTACGTGGGTCTGATTTTGAAAACCTTGCTCTGGGCATCTTTATGTTAACCCTGCTAAATGGCTGCTGTACAGAAATAGGGCAGTCACTCTAAGAGAGGAATGTGATGAAACCTCCAGGAACATTTTCTGTACTTGTTATGAGCAGCTCTCAGACTAAGCTCTTCACAGCAGTCACCGGCCATAACAAGCAGCATTGCAAATATTCTCTGCTGCCACAAACAAGTAGAATTCAAACATTATCTCTTCAAAGGTTCTAGCAAGTCTCAAATTATTGAACCCAGGGCACATTTAAGCTTTGGTCAGGTTACTTTCAAAATCTTGGATTACACATGATGTTTCCCATGTACATTATCACTCTATGCTTCTAGGTTAGGAGTGGCTAACTAGCAGCTGCCGGCTGACTTGGCTTTGTTTGGTTACATTTTTCTCCTGTGCAGTGTTACAAAAGTCTGTGTAACCTTGCAGATGCTGTGCTCTCTTAGTCTATTATGTTAATTGCATGCCCTGTGGGCAATAATTTGAACACCCCTACCTTGGTCTTAGGCTGAGAAGAAATTTAGGATCTTCTTCTTTATTCCCACTGTAGAATGAAACCACCACAGTAAGTCACACGCCATGTAGCAATACATGTCAAAATGAATGAATGCCACATATAAGGGAAAAAGTCAAGGCAGGAAGGGGTTCTGAAGCTGGGCAGGGCCAGCAGTGGGCCCAGCTCTCTTAAGGCTGTACATACCTTTAGAGAAACTGATGCTCATCTTTGAAAAATATGAGCTGTCATTTCTCTTCACCACCATCTCTATTCCCATAAGAACTTCCCCAAGAGAAGATGATCTCATAAATTGAGTTATTTTAATATAATACATGAAACAGACCTCGAATGTAGGGCATGGCCATAGAAAAGGTTAGAGCATGAAACTTCATGAGATCCTACATGGTATGCTGCTTGTTTTATGATACAATTGATAAAATAATGTTAATACATACAGTAGGATAAAACTAAAGTTTCTCACAATGTCTGAAAATAAATCATTTCTTTTTTACACTTTTTTTTTTTTCTTTTAAAGAGATTGGGTCTTGTTCTATTGCTCAGGCTGGAGTGCAGTGGCACAATTATAGCTCACTACAGCCTTGAACTCCTGGGTTCAAGCAATCCTCGTGCTGTAGCCTCCCGAGTAGCTAGGAGCATAGGTGTGTGCTAGGAAGCCCAGCCTATTAATAGCAAATGACTCAATGTTTGGCATTCTGTTGCAGGAAAAATCTGAAGACATAAGAACTACACATGAGGAATATGTCATTTAGCACCTTCACTTTTTGATCTCCACAGAAGACAATGAGAAGTCACACCATAACAATGATGACAACTTCAGTCAGCAGCTGGCCTTACTCCCCCCACGGAATGCGCTTTATAACTAATCATAGTGACCAGTCGCCACAAAACTTCTCAGGAACACCAGATGTTACTACATGTCCCATGGATGAAAAATTACTATCTACTGTGTTAACAACATTCTACTCGGTTATTTTTATCATGGGACTGGTTGGGAACATAATTGCCCTTTATGTATTTCTGGGTATCCACCGCAAAAGAAATTCCATTCAAATTTATCTACTTAATGTAGCCATTGCAGACCTTCTACTCATCTTCTGCCTCCCTTTCCGAATAATGTATCACATTAACCAAAACAAGTGGACACTAGGTGTGATTCTGTGCAAGGTTGTGGGAACACTATTTTACATGAACATGTATATTAGCATTATTTTGCTTGGATTCATCAGTTTGGATCGTTACATAAAAATTAATCGGTCTATACAGCGACGGAAGGCAATAACAACTAAACAAAGTATTTATGTCTGTTGTATGGTATGGATGCTTGCTTTTGCTGGATTCCTAACTATGATTATTTTAACACTTAAGAAAGGAGGGCATAATTCTACAATGTGTTTCCATTATAGAGATAAGCATAATGCAAAAGGAGAAGCCATTTTTAACTACATTCTTGTGGTAATGTTCTGGCTAATTTTCTTATTAATAATCCTTTCATATATTAAGATTGGGAAGAATCTACTGAGAATTTCTAAAAGGAGGTCAAAATTTCCTAATTCTGGTAAATATGCCACTACAGCCCGGAACTCCTTTATTGTACTTATCATTTTTACTGTATGTTTTGTTCCCTATCATGCCTTTCGATTCATCTACATTACTTCACAGCTAAATGTATTGTCTTGCTACTGGAAAGAAATTGTTCACAAAACCAATGAGATCATGCTGGTTCTCTCAGCCTTCAACAGTTGCTTAGATCCAGTCATGTATTTCCTGATGTCCAGTAACATTCGCAAAATAATGTGTCAACTTCTTTTTAGACGATTTCAAGGTGAAGCAAGCAGGAGTGAAAGCACTTCAGAATTTAAACCAGGATACTCTCTGCATGATATATCTGTGGCAGCGAAAATACAGTCTAGTTCTAAAGGTACTTGAGGTAAACATACTAAAAATAATGATATAATACAGCCTCTTAATTCTTTGAAGAACTAAAAAATGACAAAACAAAGTTCTAGCATTTACAAAACTCAGATCTCAAAGCTCTCTTTGTATCTGTAATATTTCATTTGCTTAACTATAAACCATTTGAAGGTATTATATTTTAAATCTGTATGTAAAATCTTTTCAAAATACATTTTTAAGCTAATACTCTTAACATAGATTGTGAAGTTAAGTGGAATTTATGGCTTTAACAGCAGAATAAAGTGCCATAGTCTCTCAAGTCACTAAAGTAGTTATTAAAATCAAGCACTCGATACTAATTTAAAATGTGTTTTAAAGTAAATGATTCGGGAACTGACAATATGTCAGAAAATAATGTTCCTTTATCATTTTAAAATCTTGTATAATTTGCCACTGTATTCATTTATGCCTAAATCTCTATAACAAATGAAAAGATAATTAATAAAATCCTAATTAAAAAACGAGATCACCCACTATCTATCACTGCTTAGATAAAAAGGGCATGAGCTACTGCGCCCGGTGGGGTCTTAGTCTTGGTCGTCATTGACTCCGTGGAGCTTAGTACGTTTCTTGGCTATAGGAGATCAATATACATTTGTTGAATAATTAACAAGAATGGACAGATGAATAAGATAGGGAGAAAGAGAAGGAATGGGTGCTTACAAGAAAAAAAGCTGGGTATAGTTAGCTTTTTTCTAGTTCATTTGAATATGGCTGTATAGAACATCATACAATTGCTATCTAGGGGGTGTCATCAGGCAAACATTCTTGAAAGTTTGGTCAGCATTTGTCCAGTTCTTTGGTCATACAGAGAACCAGAATGTTATTGACTGAATATGTAAAAGCCTCTTACGACAAACTCCAAGGACTCATCTAAAAGTTTCTACCACGGAGTATAAAATTTTTTATACTTCTTAAAACTTAAGGTAGGCCATTGGCTGAGAAATCAATGTGAATGAGCATGAAGATTTTGATCAGAGCTGAATTAATTTTAATGAGATTTGGCTTGTATACAGTGCACAGTTAACTATATATATATTTTTTGAGATGGAGTCTTGCTCTGTTGCACAGGCTGAAGTGCCATGACACGATCTTGGCTCACTGCAACCTCTGCCTCCCTGGTTCAAGCAATTCTCCTGCCTTAGTCTCCGAGGTAGCTGGGATTACAGGCACTCACCACCACGTCTGGCTAATTTTTGTATTTTCAGTAGAGACGGGGTTTCACCATGTTGGCCAGGCTGGTCTTGAACTCCTGACCTCAGGTGATTCACCCACCTCGGAGTCCCAAAGTGCTGGAATTACAGGCATGAGCCACCGTGCCCGGCCAGTTAACTATATTTCAGTAAGTGCCCACAATTGGTTGAATAAAAAATAAGTCAAAGCAAAAATATATTTTAAAAATAAGTAATATTTGAGGATAAATATTAAAATTTGCAGAAAAATTAGAGGGTCAGAAAAATATGATAAAATTATATTAATTACTTTGCCTTGACAATATTAACAAATAACCATCTAAATGAAATTTAGCATTTTTGTTTGTGTTATGAAAACTTCTATTTTCCTTCATGCCCTCAAACTTAAAAATTTATTTTATATTAGCTGGGCGTGGTGCCGTGTGCCTGTAGTCCCAGCCACTTGGGAGGCTGAGACAGGAGAATTGCTTGAACCCGGGAGGTGGAGGTTGCAGTAAGCCAAGATTGTGCCACTGCACTCCAGCCGGGCAACAGAGCGAGACTCCGTCTCAAAAAGAAATTATTTTATATTGTTGGTAAACACCTTACATATGTTGTTATTGTATAGAGTTTGGTGAAATTATCAATTATTATCACTTTTAAGGAACATTAAAGTGAATATAAATACACTCATAGTTCTAGAAGCTGTCTCACTACACTAGATAAGATGACTGCTATAAAGCTCTGCACAATGGCATTCTTAAGAAAATTTTAAAGTATGCTTAATTAATTCTTGCTATATTATTTGCAATAAAATAAATTTTGATAGAAATCAATGTCTATTTATAACAGATTGCTTATTGAGAGAAATCTGATAATATGCCTTAGAGTAACTTGAATCCTGAGAAGGTTTCTAAATTTTTAGAAAAAATATGCTATTGACTTACGAAAGTTAAAGCTACTTATTACGTATAATCTTTTACTTCTTACTGAGCATTAGTGTTTGCAAGCAGGAAACAGTTCCCACCTCTCCTAACCCAAGGTTTAGTTCTAGAAGCATACAGAAAAAGGAAATTTAGAAGTATATACATATCTTTATCTCACAAAGACCTTCAAAACAGGTTTCTAAATAACATCTCATATATGCAAAACCAAACATGGGCAAAATGAATTGTCTGGCTGTCAGAGTGAGACCTCAGTGTTGAGTATTGTTAGTTTTGGGAAAGTATGCTGTATACAGCCAGGCTTGATGGTGGCTGAATTTTTCTGAGATTAAGTCAGTAGAAAAAGACAATTCTCTTCCACTATAGTTTTCTTTTCAACTTTTAAAAATGAATTCTTTATTCCTGCTGACATAAAAGTAGAACTAATATAACTATTTGAACCAAAGCCTTACTGAAAGTTATGCACAAGAGAAAACCAATATGAAAACAGTTCTCTCAACAAGCAACCTGGATGCTGCAGCAACATGTTAATGGGCTAATTATTTTTTTGGTCTTCAAAATATAATACTTTATCAGATATTAAAATATATTCTTATCCTTTAGTAAGTATAACACTGTGGAGCAGACACAAGGATAAACTTATCTGTGGAACCGAATATACTTGTCTAAGCAGATCCTAGATGATATATGAGAAAAGTACAAAATACGTATATGACTTTTTATTTTTTTTGGAGACAGTGTCTTGCTCTGTTGCCCAGCCTGGAGTGCAGTGGCGCAATCTCAGCTCACTGCGACCTCCGTCTCCTGGGTTCAAGCAATTCTCCTGCCTCAGCCTTTGGAGTAGCTGGGATTACAGGTGCATGCCACTGTGCCTGGCTAATTTTTATATTTTTAGTAAAGACAGGGTTTTGACATGTTGGCCAGGCTGGTCTTGAATTCCTGACCTTAGATGATCTGCCCGCCTTTGCCTTCCAAAGTGCTGGGATAACAGGTATAAGCCAACATGCTTCGCCTGTATATGACATATTAATGGCTCGCAGAAGGGTGAGGGCAGGAACATATGAAAGGGAGACTTAAGATCCTATTAGTCAAGATGTGCCAGAATCTTGCAAAGGTGGGGTTAAGTGTATTTTTGCAAAGCTCAGATGACCCCCATACATTCTCCTCCCTCAGAGAAAATCACTGTAAATAAAGGAAACATCACAAAAATCATCAGGAAGGAAGGGATGGATTAATAAATAATAGTGCTGTGCCTATGTAAAATAAAAGGCCAATTTACAGCATTATTTTTTATCTTACCCCCAAAATTTTAAGTATATTCAAGAATTAAGTGTAAATAATGAGACCATAAAAGATAAAAAACGACTAATTTATCTGTAGATGGGAAAGAACTTTCAAACAAAATAACAGAAACAACTATAGGGAAAAATTCGTAGATCTGACTTAGAAATTTAGATTCTTTGTCCCAAACCATAAAAACTGAAGCAAAAGTACAAAGCAGGAAAAATATTCACCACAGATATGATGTTTACTTGAGAGCCTTTTATGTCAGCCACCAACAAACCACACTCACTTGTAAAGAAGCTTGTAGGGGTATTTTTAATCGGAAGAAAAGATTTGAAACTCAGAATATAATCTGAATTACGTCAACTCAGACGAGGGATAAACTACGGGGCATTCCCATGTTGGATGATACAGTGTCCTCTGTCATAGCTACACGGCCAAGCTGAGTGGCTGCCACTACGTCTCAGTTCAGTCTATGTTTTTAGATGAAGACTTGGAGAGCTGGCTGCGGATGTTAACAGTGAGCACAGAACTAGAAAGGAGGTAGCAGGTTTGTTCTAAACTTCTATTTTTCCTTTTATTTCCCTGCTTCAAGTTCACAGGTAAGGGAATGGGAAGCAAACTAATGTGTTTATTTATGCGCCCTTCACTGTGCTAGGTGCTTCCCATGCATTATTATCAGTTAATTTTCATGGCATTGTGATGTAAGCAGCAACTGTATTTTGCATATGTAGGGATGCAAGCTGGTAGACTTCCATTCTACTGGCATTGTCTCTGCTAATGCTTTTCACTTTTGTTTAATTCTGTCCGAGCACAATGGTGATTGCTGAGATGTCTTTAATGTAAAAAACATAAATTGCCATTAATATGTATTGGGGCCAAAAATTTCTGCTTATCCCTCATCAAAATTGAGTAATGTCAAAAAAAACAAAATCTTTAAGACTGGTCTTCTAACCATCACACTTTTGTATACTCTGGAAGCTCTCTCTGAAACATGGATGATAATCCAGAACAAACTCATAAAGGTTGAACTGAAGAAAAAAATGGAATCAAATTAGAGCATCTTACCCTTATTAGTTTTGCTTCTGGCCCGTGAAATGCATACAGAACCATCAGAAGATGGAACAGGCTTCTAATTATGGTTTGGATACAGGTGTTGATGATACAAGGAATCTCTTTTGCTTTAATAAGTCATGCAAGTTATTTTGGGAGCAACAGTTAACTGTTTCACTTATACTCTGGTTTAGTAATTTCACATATAAATTGTTTTTAGTTATAAAACATTTCAAACATACAAAAATGGAAAAATGCAACATAACAGGCAGCTAAGCACCCAGCACCCAAACTGAACAGATGTTAATGTTTTGGTTTTACTTAAAAGTTTTTTCGGCGGGGGCTAAAAAAAAAAGTTTTTTCCTTCTCATATACATCATCCAAAAAGTTAGATATATTAAAGCTCACTTCGCATCCTTCCTTGAGGAAATCTCTTTCCTGAAGTTGGTGTGTATCACTCTGATGTATATTTTTGTGCTTTTACAACAAACATATATATTATGCACTACTTTTTGTTTTAAAAATTTACACAAATAGTGTCTTACTATTACATCCTTTGTATCTCTTTTCACTCAAATTACGTTTATCTATGTAGACTCATGTAGGTCTTGTTCATTCATTTTCACTGATGTAGTGTTTTACTGCATGAATAAACAAGAGCTCATTTCTCCATTTCCCTTAACAATGGGCAATTTGGTGGTTTCCACTTTTTCCACTAATTGAAACCATGCTCAAGTGAAGTCTTTTATATAACCTATGCCTATGTGTGAAGTTTATGTGACACCTAAAAGCAGAAATGCTTGGTTGTAAGAGTATGTACGTTTTCAGCTTGTCTCAGTTTTGACAAATTACTTTCCAAAGTGATTTTACCAATTTATATGCCCATCTCACTACGAGGCAGAAATGAATTCCTTATAAGACCAAGTGTTGGTAAAGATGTGGGACTCATCTTTGGTAAGGATGTGAGTCCCACATCCTTACCAACATTTGGTTTTATCAGATTTACTAATTTTTTGCCAATCTGATAGGTGTGAAATGGTATCTCATTGTGGTTTTAATTTGCACTTCCCTGATTACTAGTGAAATGAAGTATCATTTCATATACTTTTTGCTCATTCAGGTTTCTTCTTGGGTGAATGGCCTATTCATATCTATATCCCTCCCCCTCCCTTTTCCCTTTATGAGTTGCTTATCTTTTTTCCCTTTTTCTTTTAAAAAAATTGTTGAAGTAGTTCTTTATATATTCTGGGTTCTAAATCCTTTGTTATTTATATAGTTTGCAAATAACTTCCAACACTATGCACTTGTCTTTTACTTTGCTTATGGTTTCTTTTGTCAGACACTAGAAGCAAAGTTAAAAAATTTTTCTAATCAATCAATCTAAATAAACACTGGCCCTTATGCATTCCTCAAGGACCAAACTAAAGAACTTCCAGATGAAATTATCTTATAATTAGATATCTTGGTATTTCAGTTATAAATAGTATAGAGAAGTTCAAATCAGGTGTTCCCTGAGAACATGAAAATAAAAATGTTTTCTAAAGAGTTCAACTACAAAATCCAAATACCTGAGTACAAATACATGAAAGAACTTTAGAGACAAAAAGTCTCTTAGACCAGGAGATAACCTGATTAAATACATTAACATATCTAAAGAAAGAACTGGCCATTCACTAGGGGATGAGGGAAAATCAGAAGAAAAAAAAGTGCTAGTAAAATGCTGGTATTGCCCATCTAACACGGTCCAGGGGATTGATCTTGGCCAATGTATATGGATTATTATGATCCCACTGGTAAGGCTGTAGGAAGAATTATGGTAAGGCCGAATCCAATAAGTTTTCTTATCCCAATAATATTAAGCGTTATTAAACATCAAACTGAGAGGCAGCATAAACACTGGTTAAAAGGGTGAATGATGCAGTCTGGCTACCTGCATTATTTCTGCTGCCACCACTTACAATGTAACATTGGATAAGCTCTATTTCCTCTACTGAGAAAACAGGAATAATAGTAGTACCTAACTCATAGGGTTGTTATGAAGACTCAACGAGTGAATACACGTACCTGGCAAGTAGAAACATGCAATATATGGTATCCAAATACCCAAATGCCAAGGGAAAGCAGAGAAAATACATAAAATGGAATGGCTAGAAGCTGAGGGTAAACATCAGAACCAGAAAGATATACAGTGGAAGTTGATCTGGATCAAGTAAGGTGGGGGAAGTAACTCAGAAAGAGTAATTTTATTTAGCCTTAGCTTTCACTAATAATAGCAATGTCCAGGACAGGAGAGGTAACAGACCCATTGTATTTTATGCTAATCAGAACCATACTCTGAAACTTGAGCAAGTAAGGAGGAGAGTGTGAGAGCACCTGGCAGGATGCCATTACAAGAAATGTTGGGCCAGGCACAGTGGCTCATGCCTGTAATCCCAGCATTCTGGGAGGCTGAGGCAGGAGGACTGCTTGAGCTCAGGAGTTCCAGACCAGCCTGGGCAACACAGCGAGGCTGTCTCTACAAAAGATTAAAAAATTAGCCGGGCATGGTGGCACATGGCTGTAGTCCCAGCTACTCAGGAGACTGAGGTGGGAGGATCACTTGAGCCCAGTGAACTATGATCATGTTACTGCATTCCAGCCTGGGTGACAATCTTCTAAAAAAAAAAATTAGAAGAGATGTCAATATATATCTGATTCTTGGCTTTTCTCCATGTAATCAGAGAGGCCAAACAGGTCACCATATTACATTCTGAAGTGAGGACAAGGTACCTTCATCTAAACCTGGCTTCATAGCATGAACTCAGGTAGGCCCAGTAATCATGTGAATGTGGTATATTTTGAAATTTTGTCTAACAGCAAATTTCTAAACCAAAAGTTTTTAACGCCTTCCATTAATACTGCCGGCATAGCTATTATAAGCCCTTTGCAGACAGTTCCTTCCTACGTTTCCTGCCTCGTCCTGTGTGTTACTACTTATTGAGACTTTCTAGAACCCCGGCACGCCTCCCTGGGGTCTCTTTTTTCCTTTCCTGGACTCAGCAGCACCTCTGTCTTCTCCAATTCAGTCTGTCTCTTTGTTTTCCTACTTTCTTTTTTAATGGCCTTTCTCACAATTTAGTGCCCTCTTCTCTTGTGTCCTCCGAACTGTCAGAAGATGAAATGCTTCATATTTGTGTGGAAATTCAGTTTGTACTCAAAAGAAAAATGCTGTTTCCTCTGTATGAAAAACAACTTTCAGCTGGTTGCAAAGGGAACTGGTGAGGTTTGCATGCATGCTCATATTCAGTTCCCCTTTGTGGCTAGTGAAACTTGAAAAACACAGGAACACACAGGGTCAGCTCTTATGGGGACTGATTACAGGGTTCCAAATAGATGTGGCAAGTAGGGAGAGGATGCAACTAAGTAAGTAAGTGCAAGTCTTATGGCCCAGTAATTTGACATTTATGATCCTGAAAATAATGAAACCTTAAGTAATGACTACAACCCAGCATGGTAGGAGGGAAAGCTACCCCACCATGCTAGACTAATCATCTTTCTACATCCTTTTAAGCTCTGGTATTGAAGATGTCAATGAATTTATCCAGCTCTCAGGGTCAAACCAGCTATTGGGAAGCAGTAGAAACAGATTTTTCTTCTGGTTTTACTGAAAAGTTAGATTAATTCTGGAAAGAGAAGGTAAAGGGAGAGGATTTATAGAGGATAAAAAGTACAAAGGAAACACCATAGATTGATGGCATATTTTATATGTATACACACACACACACACACACACACACACACACACATTTTTTAGAGACAGAGTCTCACTCTGTCACCTAGGCTGGAGTACAGTAGCATGACCACAGTTCACTGTAACCTCAAACTCCTGGGCTTAAGTGATTTTCCTCCCTCAGCCTCCATGTAGTGGGGACCACAGGCAAGGGCCACTGCACCCAGCTGGATTCATGGCACATTGAATATATCTTTTAATACAAGAAACAACCAATACAACATGACAGCTCCAAGACCAAAGTGGGAAACAGTAGGTACCCCTTACAAAGTAAAATTTCCTTTCCTTTTAGGAATATTATCCAGGAAACTATGAACTCTGAGATACACATACTATAGTAATCCCTAAAGAAAAAGCCAATGATTCATTCATGTTGGATGGCCGAATAGGAACAGCTCCGGAATGCAGTTCCCAGTAAGAATGGCACAGAAGGTGAGCGATCTCCACATTTCCAACTAAGGTACCAGGTTCATCTCAATGGGACTGGATGGACCGTGGGTGTAGCCCAGGGAGGGCAAACTGAGGCAGGGTGGGGTGCTGCCTTGCCCGGGAACTGCTACAGGCTGGAGGGCACTCCCTCCTACCCAACAGAGGCTAACGGCAACGTTTCTGGCCACTGTGGAGCTCCGGTTCCGATGCTGCGCTTCTCCCACGGTCTTTGCAGCTCACAGACCAGACCAGGAGCTTCTTCCATGCTGACAGGCGACACAGGTTTCCAGGGCAAATGCGGGTGGCTGTTTCAGCCCGCCCGGCGAGTTTCCAGCACAAATCTGAGCAGCTGTTTTGACTGGCGCCTGGAGCACCTGCGAGACAGAGTCGCCCATACCCCAGAGAGAAAGGGGGCTGAAGGTGGGGAGCCAGGTGATCTGCCTCTGCAGGTCCCACCCCCATAGAGACCAGCAAACTGAATCCCACTGGCTTGGGATTTTCCCAGCCAGCACAGCAGTTTGAGCTCAATCCTGGCCAGTCAGAGCTCCATGAGGGGAGGGGCGTCTGCCATTATCAGGCAGCTCCAATCTTACCTGTGTAAACAAAAGCACAAAGAAGTTTACACAGCAGCTGGGGAGAGCCCCCTTAGCAGCAGCTCAGCAATGCCTCTGCAGGTAGACTGTGACTAGACTCCCTCCTTGCTGGGCAGGACATCTCTGAAAAAAGGCAGCAGCCTGTCAAGGACTTATAAATAAAGCCACAGCTTCCTGGGACAGAGCACCTGGGAAAAGGAGTGGTTATGAGTTCCACCGCAGCAGACTTAAACGTCCCTGCCCAGCAGCTCTGAAGGGAGCAATGGAGCTCCCAGCACAGCACTTGAGCTCTGACAAGGGATAGACTGCCTCCTCAAATGGCTCCTGACCCCTGTATATCCAAAGAGTCACCTCACACAGGAGAGCTCTGGTTGATATTTGGCAGATATCCTTCTGGGATGAAGCTGCCAGAAGAAGGAACAGGCAGCAACCCTTGCTGTTCTGCAGCCCCTACGGGTGATTCCCAGGCAAGCAGGGTCTGGAGTGGACCTCCAGCAGTCCTGCAGCAGAGGGGCCTGACTGTTAGACGGAAAACTAAAAAACAGAAAGAAATAGCCCCAACATCAACAAAAAGGACGTCCACTCAGAGACCTCATCTGAAAGTCAACAACTTCAAAGACCAAAGGTAGATAAATCCCCAATGATGGGAAGAAACCAGTGCAAAAAGGATGAAAACACCAAAAACCAGAATGCCTCTCTTCCTCCAAGGGATCACAACTCCTCACCAGCAAGGAAACATGAAGAATGAGTTTGACAATTTGACAGAAGCAGGCTTCAGATGGTGGATAATCACAAACTTTTCTGAGCTAAAGGAACATGTTCTAACCCAACGCAAAGAAACTAAGAACTTTGAAAAAAGATCAGACGAAATGCTAACTAGAATAACCAGCTTAGAGAAGAACATAAACCACTTGAGGGAGCTGAAAAACACAGCACGAGAACTTCGCAAAGCATACACAAGTTTCAATAGCCAAATCAATCAAGCAAAAGAAAGGATATCAGAGATTGAAGATCAACTCAATGAAATAAAATGAGAAGGCAAGATTAGAGAAAAAAGAATGAAAAGAAATGAACAAAGCCTCCAAGAAATATGGGATTATGTGAAAAGACCTAATCTACATTTGATCGGTGTATTGGAATATGATGGGGAGAATGAATGCATGATGAAAAACACTCTTCAGGTGATTATGCAGGAGAACTTCCCCAACCTAGCAAGATAGGCCTACATTCAAATCCAGGAAATACAGAGAACACCACATAGTTATTCCTCAAGAAGAGCAACTCCAAGGCACATAATTGTCAGATTCACCAGGGTTGAAATGAAGGAAAAAATGCTAACAGCAGCCAGAGAGAAAGGTCGGGTTACCCACAAAGGGAAGCTCATCAGACTCACAGCAGATCTCTCGGCAGAAACCCTACAAGCCATAAGAGAGTGGGGGCCAATATTCAACATCCTTAAACAAAAGAACTTTCAACCTAGAATTTCATATCCAGCCAAACTAAGCTTCATAAAGGAAGGAGAAATAAAATCCTTTATGGACTAGCAATTGCTGAGAGATTTCATCACCACCAGGCCTGCCTTATAAGAGCTCCTGAAGGAAGCACTAAACATGGAAAACAACAACCAGTACCAGTCAATGCAAAAATGTACCAAATGGTAAAGACCATCGACCCAATGAAAAAACTGCATCAACTAATGGGCAAAACAACCAGCTAGCATCAAAATGGAAGGATCAAAGTCACACATAACAATATCAACCTTAAATATAAATGGGCTAAATGTGCAATCAAAAGACACAGGCTGGCAAATTGTATAAAAAGTCAAGACCCATTGATGTGCTGTATTCAGGAGACCCATCTCAGGTGCAAAGAGACACACAGACTCAAAATAAAGGGATGGAGGAAGATTTACCAAGTGAATGGAGAGCAAAAAAAAAAAAAAAAAAAGCATGAGTTGCAATCCTAGTCTCTGATAAAATGGACTTTAAACCAACAAAGATCTAAAGAGACAAAGAAGGGCATTACATAATGGTAAAGGGATCAATGCAACAAGAAAAGCTAATTATCCTAAATATATAAGCACCCAATACAGGAGCACACAGATACACAAAGCAAGTTCTTAATGACCTACAAAGAGACTTAGACTCCCACACAATAATAGTGGGAGACTTTAACACTCCACTGTCAATATTAGACAAATCAACAAGACAAAAAAATCAGCAAAGATATCCAGGACTTGAACTCACATCTGGACCAAGCAGACCTAATAGACATCTACAGAACTCTCTACCCCAAATCCACAGAGTATATATTCTTCTCAGCAGCACATTGCACCTATTCTAAAATTGACCACACAATTGGAAGTAAATCACTCCTCAGCAAATGCAAAATAACAGAAATCATAACAACCAGTCTCTCAGACCACAGTGCAATCAAATTAGAACTCAGGACTAAGAAACTCACACAAAACTGCACAACTACATGGAAAATGAACAACCTGCTCCTGAATGACTACTGGATAAATAATGAAATGAAGGCAGAAATAGATGTTCTTTGAGACCAATGAGAATGAAGACACAACATACCAGAATCTCTGGGACACATTTGAAGCAGTGTCTAGAGGGAAATTTATAGCACTAAATGCTCATATGAGAAGTGAGGAAAGATCTAAAATCAACACCCTACTGTCAAAAGTAAAAGAACTAGAGAAGCAAAATCAAACAAATTCAAAAGCTAGCAGAAGACATGAAATAACTAAGATCAGAGCAGAACTGAAGGAGATAGTCACACAAAAAAACCTTTCAAAAAAAAAAATCAATAAATCTAGGAGTTGGTTTTTTGAAAAGATCAACAAAATAGATGGACTGTTAGCCAGACTAATAAAAAAGAAAAGAGAGAAGAATTGAATAGATGCAATAAAAAACAATAAAGGGGATATCACCACCAATTCCACAGAAATACAAACTACCATCAGAGATTACTACAAACACCTCTATGCACATAAACCAGTAAATCTAGAAGAAATGGATAAATTCCTAGACATACACCCTCCCAAGACTAAACCAGGAAGAAGTTGAATCCCTGAATAGACCAATAACAAGGCCGGAAGTTAAGGCAGCAATTAATAGCCTACCAACCAAAAAAAGTCCAGGTTCAGATGGGTTCACAACCAAATTCTATCAGAGGTACAAAGAGGAGCTGGTACCATTCCTTCTGAAACTATTCCAAACAATACAAAAAAAGGGAATACTCCCTAACTAATTCTATGAGACCAACATCATCCTGATACCCAAACCTGGCAGAGACAACTAAAATAGAAAATTTCAGGCCAAATATCCATGACGAATATTGATGCAAAAATCTTCAATAAAATACTGGCAAACTGAATGCAAAAACATATCAAAAAGATTATACATCACGATCAAGTAGGCTTCATCCCAGGGATGCAAGGCTGGTTCAACATATGCACATCTATAAACGTAATCCATCACATAAACAGAACCAAAGACAAAAACCACATGATTATCTCAATAGATGCAGAGAAGGCCTTTGACAAAATTCAACAGCCTTTATGCTAAAAACTCTCAATAAACTAGGTATCGATGGAATGTATCTCAAAATAGTAAAAACTATCTACGACAAACCCACAGCCAATATCATACTGAATGGGCAAACACTGGAAGCAATAGCTTTGAAAACTGGCATTAGACAAGGGTGCCCTCTCTAACCATTTCTATTCAGTATAGTATTGGAAGTTCTGGCCAGAGCAATCAGGCAAGAAAAAGAAATAAAGCGTATTCAATTAGGAGAAGAGGAAGTCAAATTGTCTCTATTTGCAGATGACATGATCGTATATTTAGAAGACCACATCGTCTCAGCCCAAAATCTCCTGAAGATGATAAGCAACTTCAGCAAAGTCTCAGCATACAAAATCAATGTGCAAAAGTCACAAGCATTCCTATACACCAATAACAAAGAGAGAGCCAAATCATGAGCAAACTCCCACTCACAATTGCTACAAAAAGAATAAAATATCTAGGAATACAACTAACAAAGGACATGAAGGACCTCTTCAAGGAGAACTACAAAGCACTGCTCAAAGAATTAAGAAAGGACACAGATAGAAAAACATTCCATTCCATGCTCATGGTTAGAATCAATATCGTGAAAATGGCCATATTGCCCAAAGTAATTTATAGATTCAACGCTATCCCCATCAAGCTACCATTGACCTTCTTCACAGAACTGGAAAAAAACACCTTAAACTTCATATGGAACCAAAAAACAGCCTGCATAGCCAAGACAATCCTAAGCAAAAAGAACAAAGCTGGAGGCATGACGCTACCTGACTTCAAACTATACTACAAGGCTACAGTAACCAAAACAGGATGGTACCAAAACAGAGATATAGACCAATGGAACAGAACAGAGGCCTCGGAAACAATGCCACAAACCTACAACCATCTCACCTTTGACAAACCTGACAAAAACAAGCAGTGGGGAAAGGATTCCCTGTTTAATAAATGGTGTTGGGAAAACTGGCTAGCCATACACAGAAAGCTGAAACTGGACCCATTTCTTACACCTTATACAAAAATTAACTCCAGACGGATTAAAGATTTAAACATAAGACCTAACACCATAAAAACTCTAGAAGAAAACCTAGGCAATACCATTTAGGACACAGAGATAGCCAAGGACTTAATGACTACAACACCAAAAGCAATCGCAACAAAAGCCAAAATAGACAAATGGGAGCTAATTAAACTTAAGAGTTTCTGCACAGCAAAAGAAACAATCATTAGAGTGAACTGGCAACCAACAGAATGGGAAAAAATTTTTGCAGGCTACCCATCTGTCAAAGGGCTAATATTCAGAATTTACAAAGAACTAAAACAAATTTACAAGAAAAAAACAAACAACTCCATCAAAAAATGGGCAAAGGATATGAACAGACACTTTTCAAAATAAGACATTTATGTGGCCAACAAACATGAAAAAATGCTCATCATCACTGGTCATCAGAGAAATGCAAATCAAAACCACATGGAGATACCATCTCACGCCAGTTAGAAAGGTGATCATTAAATAATCTGGAGACAACAGATGCTGGAGAGGCTGTAGAGAAACAGGAACACTTTTACACTGTTGGTGGGAGTGTAAATTAGTGCAACCATTGTGGAAGACAGTGTGGCAATTCCTCAAGGATCTAGAACTAGAAATACCATTTGACCCAGCAATCCCATTACTGGGTATATACTCAAAGGATTATAAATCATTCTACTGTAAAGACACATGTACACATATGTTTATTGTGGCACTGTTCACAATAGCAAAGACTTGGAACCAACCCAAATGCCCAGCAATAATAGACTGGATAAAGAAAATGTGGCACATATACACCATGGAATACTGTGCAGCCATACAAAAGGATGAGTTCATGTCCTTTGCAGGGACATGGATGAATCTGGAAACCATCATTCTCAGCAAACTGACAAGAACAGAAAACCAAACACTGCATGTTCTCACTCATAAGTGGGTGTTGAACAATGAGAACACATGGACACAGGAAGGGGAACATCACATACTGGGGTCTGTTGGGGGGTGGGAGGCTAGGGGAGCAATAGCAGGGAGTGGGGAGGTTGGGGAGGGATAACATTAGGAGAAATATCTAATGTAGGTGATGGGGGGATGGAGGCAGCAAATCACCATGGCATGTGTATACCTATATAACAATCCTGCAAGATCTGCACATGTACCCCAGAAGTTAAAGTACAATAAAAAAAAGAAAAAGAAAAAGCCAATTCACTACCCTTCAAGGAGAAAATATAAGTCTAGTAGAACATTAAAGTTGCAAGCACGTCCAAAGAAATGTGTTAGATTAAAAATTGCCCCCAATTCCTGTCCACTCCTCTCATCCACAGGTGGAGTCTACATTCCCAGTGGAATATGGGCAGATATTAAGACCTGCTTTGACCAATAAAATGTGGTAGACATTATATGACATTTGAATAAGGCCTTAAGAGACCTTGCAGCTTCCAGTTTTGCCCTCTTGGAACCTGAGACCATCACATTATAAATAAGCCCAGGATGAAAGATCCTGGAGAGACAGGAACAGCCTGCTCAACTCTTCCAGGTGATGCTCTAGACACGTGAGTGAGGCCATGTTGAACCAGCTAGCCTCAGCTGAGCTGCCAGATGACTAAGCTGCATGAATGACCACCAGGTGAGACAAACAGAACTACCCAGCTGAGTCCAGAACAAATTGCAGAATTGAGAGTGAATAAATGGTTCTTGTGTTAAGCCACCGAGTCTGGGGGTGGTTTAGTATACAGCAATAGATAAATGATGCATAAAAAATATAAATAAAGAATATGTATAGCATTGATTTCTAAAAAGATGACAACAAATATAGTAATTTCTTTAACAAAAAAGACAATGCCTCAAGTTATTTTACTTGAAAGTTTTGTGTGTGTATGAACGCGAGAGAGAAAGAGACAAGAGAAAGAGAGATTGTACTTTCCAAGCCATTGCAGGATAGGGAGTGGTGGAGTTACTGAAGACTTAGTAACAAACCACGTGTTCTCAGATAAAAACAAGTACATACTCCCCCTGATGAAGAGAGCTGGATAAAGAGGCAAAGGTTATTTTAAGTTCTCTCTTAAGAGGAAGGGATATGCAGTGTAAGTTGTTATACTGACAGGGGGAAGTGACTATAGTTGAGGGTAGAGGTGACTTCTCCTATACTGTCTTCATGAGGTGAAAATACTTTAGACATAACATATTTTTATTACAAGTTTTTCAGTATTATTTGACTTTAAAAACCATGTCCATCAATTTCTATGATTAAATAAAGTTAAAGAAAAACTGAAAGATACAGTAATAAAAACTTTCACATACTGAAATGTAAGACTTTTTTTCTACCACTAGGATAACTGTAGTTGTAAATATTTTACAAAAGTAACTGTTGTGATAATCACTAGTACAAAACAAAACAAAAACTATCCCTAAAGGACATATCCTATTAAATGCAGGTGAGTGGCACTGGGTTTCCATCTTAAGGACAGAAATCCATTGTCTATACAATTATTTCTTTTCTATCATGTGTAAAGTGGTTTTTGGCTACTAAAATAAAGAAATTAACTTTAAAAAATCCCCAAACTTTTCCATTGCTTTACATTTCTAGCTGGAAAATAGTGCAATGTGGGCAGTTTATGCATCAGCAAAAGAGGTTTAACTAGGGCTGGCAATATATTGCCCTCTGCTGGCCAAAGCACCATCAAAAAAGTGGGCCTCTTAAAGACTTTTTTCAGTGTTATAAAATTTAACACAGGTTTCTTCTTTCCAATTTTTTTTTTCTCCAGATATTTCTGGAACTCTAGATAACTTATACTTCCTAGATTCAATAATTTATTTTTAGATTTATTAAAACCATACATTTTAGACTGGTTTTTGATGGAGGAAAGGGAAGAAGAGGCAGCATGAAAATATTAGAAACTATGCCACATACAGTGATGTGTGAGAAATAATCTAAAATAACAAGTCTTGTTTAGAGTGATGTCTTAAAAAGGCTACTTCAAGTCTAATATATCCATTCACTAAAAGATTACCAAATGCCACCACCAAGGAAACAGCTGATTTAGGCAAGAAAAGAATCATCAAAGAATGCTAAAATCTAGTGGGTGAAAGGGAAACACAGTATACTTATACAGTCTCGAAATATGACCCTCAGATTACTTACCAATTAAAATGAAAACAGGGTACCTTTACAGTGGAGAGTTGGCAGGAATTAATAAATTTCCGGATTGAAAACTGGAACAAGTACATAAATGAGATATATTTTTGAACATTGGGGATAGCTGGTCTCCTTATTTAAAGCAATAAACTAGATTCTAGTGAGTATTATCATATATTATGAGAATCCATATAAAACAGTAGCTAAAGGATGTGGGCTCTAAAGTCAGACTATCTGGGTTGAAATCTAGACCTTACAATATAGCAGTTGTATCACTGTAGCCAAGTTATCCTCTGTGTACCTATATCCATCATCTAGAAAGTGATAGTAATAATAGTATCTATCTCAGAGATATTTCTAAAATTATATGAATATATGTAAAAGCAGATCAGTGACTACATTTATTATTATTAATTTTCTAAATGTGGTTCTCAGGAAAACTTGTGACTTTAACGCTTGGGGCTCTTAATAAGAGAAAATGAATAGAGATACTAACAGGTATAGGAGGGAAGACATAAGATACTCAATTCTTCTTTCTCTTCCCTTAACATCTCTCTTTCTTTCCCTTGATTAAGGACAGGAGGTTACATGGAGCAGGGGACTTTTCCTTAAGATAATTTTATCTAGAAATTACAAAGAAGTGATTGGTAATAAAATGGCCAGGAAACATTGGTCCTGGAAAGAGACAGTGGAGTGGAGACTTGTGGGCACTGATATATGATGACTTTTAAATTCCCTAAATCTCACTGCAATCCCAGTCACTGTTTCCCAGGGTATAGATGTGTGTGTGTGTGTGTGTGTGTGTGTGTGTGTGTGTGTGTGTGTGTGCGTGCATGTGTGTTTTGTACCTGGCGGTGATACAATGGAATAAAATTATTTTTGGAATCCTTCCTCAAATATTTCATTCTTAGAAATCTTTATCTACTTTTGGCTTTTCAAAGAATCTACAGAAAAGAATAGTTTGTACTAAAGCATAATATGAACCAAATTTGACTGATTTAAATTTGTTAAGATTCAAAATTTGTCCCTCAAAGATATTTTTGCTTCATCTAATTCAATGCTAGTTTCTTCCCTATTCTAAACCTGCTGATTTCCTGTCTGCTTTTCAATTACCACCCCTGAAGTGATTCTAATTCTTATGACTGCCACTGAAGTTGCTAGAGTGTCTATGCTGTGTATTCCTAAAAGACAATGTCTAGCCAGCACATTCAAGCTTATATGAAAAGCCAAAAGCCAAAGCTGAAAGATAGTGAAACTTTGATTATCAGGTCTGTGATATATAAAATACATATTTGGTCTTCAACCCTCTTTCCAGGCATACAACGGCTAAAATCCTTAGAAACTCCAGAATGATGTTTTTTTGTCTGCTAATGGTTCACTGATGGCTGGACCTTTTAGGCAATTTCAGGATGGGGCTGATCACCTTAAAAGACTAGTCAGGATTAGAGGGGAGAGGGGGCTGAAGGTTAAATTAATCACCAATGGCCAACGGTTTAACCAATTATGCCTATGTAATGAAGCCTCCATAAAAATCCAAAAGGACAGCATTCAAAGAGTTTCTGGATAGCTGAACATGTGGAGTTTCCCAGATGGTGGTGCCTCTGTCCAGAGAGGACAGGAAAGCTCCATGCCCCAGCATTATGCATCTTTTCATCTGTATTCTTTATAATAAATGGGTACAGGTAACTGTTTCCCTGAGTTCTGCGAGGCGCTCTAGCAAATTAATTGAGCCCAAAGAGGGAGCAGTGGGATCCCTGATATATAGCTCGTCAGTCAGAAGCACAGGTGATACAACCTGGGGCTTGCCATTGGCATCTGAAGGTGGGGGCCAGTTTTGGGGACTAAGCCCTCAACCTGTGGGATCTGATGCTATCTCTAGGTACACAGCGTCAGAACAGAACTCAATTAGAGGATGCCTAGCTGGTGTCCACTGCAGAAATGCTTGCTTGCTTGCTGGTTGGGGAGAAATCCCCACACATTTGGTCACAGAAACCATCTCTGTTAATTGTTGTTGAGAGTGTAGAAAAGCACTTTGTGAGTTTTGTTTTTTTTCCAAACTGAATTGGTTTCAATGAGGTAGAGTTTGTTAGAATGGCCTTGGCTCACAGAAACGTGGTTTGGGAAGAGGAAAAATGAAAGTGACAGCAGCAGGAGGCAGACAAAATGCCTAGACAGATAGGGGCAAGTCCCCAGTGAAACCCGATCTTCAAGCTGAAGACAGTTTAAAGCCTAACTACATGTCCCGGGTAAATCCACGGACCGGACTGAGAACTTGTCTTCCTCTTCGGTGCCCTTTCCTCTGATTGATCCCCACCCTCCACCTATTTTACATATACCTACCCTTCTTAATTGGTTTTCTACACTGTTGTGCCCACCTTTGAGTAGTGTCTTCACTTCAACCTTTTCTGCATACTCACAAACCAGTCAGCACACATGCCCCATTGTGAATCCATAAAAAACCCTGGACCTAGCCACATTGAGCAAGACAAACCATCCAACTGCGGGTGTGGGGGCCACCCTCTATGTCCTCTCCCTGCTGAGAGCTGTTCTGCTGCTCAATGAAAAATTCTTCTCTACCCATCCTCACCCTTCAAATTGTCAGTGTATCCTCATTCTTCTTGGATGAGGACAAGAGCTTGGGAACTGCTGAATGCAGGTACAAGCTATAGCACAGGTGGGCTGAGTGGGCCTGACGCCTCAGTAGGCCCATGGCCAAGCAAGGGTCAGGTAGGGGGTAGTTGCTGACTGTGGAGGTCCCTGGTTGGCAAAGTGGCTGACAAAAACCCTACATCAAAAGGGTGGAAGATGAGGAATCTTCAATTCCTGGGTGGCCACATGGTTTCCCAGGGTTTTGAGCTGCAGCTGTGCTGCAATCATTTACTAAAGGTAAAAGTTACTGGTGGAATTCAGAGATAGATGTGACTTTCGGGGAGTTGGTTCACTGGCTGCATAAGGGTATATGGACTAATATGAAAAAGTGAAATACTAAATTCTTTGGTGTTTATCTGTAATGGCTAAATGAAATTAAAGGAGAGTGCTGGGTTAGACTTTGTCTGAGGCCAGGTCACTAGCCTCAAAGCTGACCCTCAAGAAAAAACTTATGCAAGGACAATGAAGTACCTCTACGGCTGAAACTGCCTTTGCAAAATTGTAACTAAGGAAATTATGACAGTGAAAGATATCAGACCTAACCAACTCCGTCTTGCTTCTAACCTCTAAACTGTCCTTGTCCATTACTGGGCATAGGCCAAACTAGCCTTGGGAAGGAATTTAGTTTATAGTTTAAGTAATAGCCCTTCCCAAAAGCTAAACTGTTTTTGTAAAACGAATGAAAGGTCACCAGCCACCAAGTATGGATGAGAGGGTCTGGACTTCTAAATATTACCAGCCATTATTCTGGAGGTTGTAAGATTTGCAACTTGCATCACTATCGTGAACCTAAGATTGGCCTTTTGAGATATCTTTTCAGGTATCTGCATTTCTAACAACTGGATGGCCCCACCAACTAGTTCTGTGGCCCTCACACAAGAAATGACTCAGCATGAGAGGACAGTTTTGACTCCCTGTGATTTCATCCCTGAGCCAACCAATCAGCACTCCTGATTCACTAGCCCCCTACTCACCAAATTATCCTTAAAAATTCACCCCTGAGTTTTCAAGGAGACTGATTTGAGTAATAATAAAACTCCCATCTCCCACACAACTGGTTCTGTGTGAATTACTCTTTTTCTATTGCAATTTCCCTGTATTAATAAATCGGTTCTGTCTAGACAGGGGAAGATGAACCCACTGGCGGTTATACAACCTGTGATTATCAAGAAGGTAGCCAATGTGGGGAAAGGGCAAAACTGAGAAACTATTGAAACTGGAGGGTATACTGTGAAGAAACTGTTGGAGCAGTTTCTTTGGTTTTAAATGCTCAAGAGTGGAAGAGCATGTGTGGTTGAGAGAATCTGCAGTTCACTATTGAACAATCACAGATGGATAGGTAGATTTCCAGACACACAGGAGGTTATTTTCAAGGGAATGACCAGCATGGTGGACTGGATAAAAGCCACTGTAAGATCTGTTTACCCTGAGAAGGGGACTGTCCAATTCCACCTATAAATGCCAAGTGGAGTACCGTGAAGCAGCAGCTCATTTGCTTCATATGCAGGCCATGTGGGACTGGCTTTATGATGACTGAATATGCCCATTACCCAGGTCATGGCAAATGCTGTGGCTAAGGTGCCCTTTTGTATGGGCACCAATAAAACCATGAGCATAATTAACAAGAGACTTGGGAAAGGCAGAGGAGAGAGTCACAGGACTCATCCCAGGAAGACGGAAAGTTTAAATGGTTATTGAGAAATAAGGCAAATGAAGAAAACATTGATGGGATGAAACTAAGAGGAAAAAGAGGAGAGTCATCGGACTCATCTAAGCAGGGTGGAGTGTTTACAGGGCTATTAAGAAATGGGATGAATAAAGTGGAAATTGATGGGGTTAAAACAAAGATCATCACTATAGAAGGTTGGTAGGGAGCTTCTGCTGTTCTCCCAACAATAAGGGGTTTCAAACAGGTTTGCTGTATTTACCCCAGTTTGGAGAAATTGAAAAAAATCAGAGGCAGAGATTACAATGAGAAAGCTGACCAACATTACTGGGTCGAAGCAGGTTAATCAAGACAAAGACTGACAAAAGGGCCAAGGTCCCTTGGCTCAACCCTCTGCTAGGGATTCAAAGCTTTTTTCTAAGAAGAAAAGGTTAAAATGGTCTGGGAATGAAGAAGAGAAATTCTGGGACTGGGACAGAAAGTAAGGGTTGGTAGGAGTATGAAATTTAGAATGTGTATAAAGAGACTTTATGTAAAGAAGCTGTATCTCCTTTACTTGAATGTTTGATGGAACTGGATATTATGTCTGGGTGGGGAACACACCTCCTACCTAGTATTGTAAACCCAAAACCTGTTGGTAAAATCATAATAGAGGCTACAGTTAGGAAAGTAAGCATTGAGAAAATTAAGGTAAGTTGGTACATTTGAACACACTTTACATGAAGTAGCTGTGTCTCTTTTACTTGGCTATATTATGGGGATATTATGTCTTACTGGGGAACGTTTCCCTTATCTTGTATTGCAAAACAGAAGAAATATAAATTCACCCTTGTAGCAATATTAATTGAACATGCTAAATGGGAACTAGTGAGATTACCCAAGCCTACAATGTGTAGAATAGAAGCTGGAGTATCAGTAGGGACAAATTCTCCATCTGCTTGCCCTTTGTGAGTGTTTACTGGGGCTTATGCAAAAGTATGTGAGCCTCTCCAGTGACAACTACTAGGACTTTGCACTAG
The DNA here is from genome assembly GCA_004027715.1 of Plecturocebus donacophilus. NCBI lineage: Eukaryota > Metazoa > Chordata > Mammalia > Primates > Pitheciidae > Plecturocebus > Plecturocebus donacophilus. Next base: position 3,575 of record PVKP010018917.1, on the reverse strand, counting down.
AGAATTTCCACTTGGGGGCGTTCACTACCTTGCTATGGGACATTAACGGAAGCTACCCCTATGACTGAAGGACATAAAATCATGTTGAGACCTGAAATACCCATGCTTTCTCACATGATGTCAGAGAAACATTCAAATGAAGATGGCAGTGCCCAGAATAGTTCCACAATAAAATGGAAATGGTTTATACAGGAGCATCCTCCCTGGGACGTGCAAAGAGGAAATACTCTCAAGCAGGGAGCCTCTATTCCCCTAAGACTAACTTTGGAACTGTATGAAGAACTGCAGGATTCTACTGACACTTGCACGGGGCCCCATGAACAGCTCTCTATTGACCAACAAAGAGCTGCTTGGTATGTAAATGACAGTTTCAAGGTGAACAGTCCTATTTAGAAGGATACCACTCTTGATCAAAAAAGGTAAGATCAAATTAGCCTGGCGGCTAAACTGCATTCTGAAGAAATGAACAATAGTAAAAGCCACTGTGTTCGATTTTTTTAATTGACTCAGTGGCCTGGCCACAAGGTCAGGCAGAAGGGCAGTGGCAATCTGGCCTATTTATTAAAGAGATATCCATATGGAGAATGGCCATATGGAAATTTGAGTAGTGTATTAAAATAGAACATGTTGATGCCCATCAGAAGAGCTCCTTTCTTGGCTGGGTGCAGTGGCTCATGCCTGTAATCCCAGCACTTTGGGAGGCCAAGGTGGGCAGATCACCTGAGGTCAGGAGTTTGAGACCAGCCTGGTCAATATGGTGAAACCATGTCTGTACTAAAAATACAAAAAAATTAGCTGGGCATGGTGGCACGCACCTGTAATCCCAGCTACTTGGGAGGCTGAGGCAAGAGAATTGCTTGAACCTGGGAGGTGGAAGTTGCAGTGAGCTGAGATCGCGCCACTGCACTCCAGCATGGGGGCCAAGCATGAAACTCCACCTCAAAAAAAAAAAAAGCTCAAGAGCTCCTTTCCTGGTTCAAAAAGTGATTGATATCAGTAAGCAGATAACCCTGGGTATTCCGCTGAGGTAGCCACCTGGGTCCATGAAATGACTGGATAAATGAGTATTGCAACAGTGCAGAGATGGGTTGCATTTTGACATGTTTCTTTTGTACCATTTAAGGCACAAAATGCCAATAAGAACTGTTCTGTTTGCCAGCAAAAGAGACAGACACTGTCCATGGCTATGGGGTGGATTCCCTGGTGGGAAGGCCCTGAACAAGCTGGCAAGTGAGGCTGATGTTGGTAGCCCTGGGAGGCCATAAATGGGTCTTGACAGGAGTAGACACTGAATCTGGACTAGGCTTCGCTCGCTCGGTGGAAGATGTGGATGATGAGAATGTCATAAAAAAGCCAGAACAGAAGATACTGCATAGATTTGGAGAGCTGAACATCATTTCTTCCGGCCAAAGAACACATGGTACAGCCCATAATGTTCTAGCAGTGGTCAGAGACCTTCTCAGAGTAATAGTTTGCTCAGAGTGCCATAAAAAGCTAGAACAGAAGATATTGCACAGATTTGGATGGCTGTCACTTCTTCAGACCAAGGAACACACTATATAGCCTATACTGTTCAGCAATGGGCAGAGAGAGATCTTCCTCAGAGTCACAGTTTGATAGAGAGTAGAACAGGCAATGAAAACACTGGCTGTCTAAAACAGGGAAGATGAAAGCATGAAGGGCTGCCTTATTTGCCTTCGCAAGTGTGTGCTCACATTCAACATGAGTGGGGCTAAGGGAAGGTACCCACTCAATAGATTCTTCTACTTTTCTGGGGTATCAGGGAAGAGGGGGTAGGGAAGGATGCTAGTATGACTATGCATTTCTTGCCAAGGGAGGAGGACATTGGTATAATGATTATACTTTATTTATCTTTTCCATATCACCTCAACTTTTCTTTTATGTTTTCCCCTACCCGATGCATTGGTCCTAGGACCAGGACAGTGACTACAAGTGCTGGAAGCAGGGGTGATTCCTAAGCAAGAAACCATAACTATGTTTTTAAACTTTGAGTCAGAATTCCTAAGGGTCTGATTGTGGGGTGGACTCCTAAGGGGTGGATTGTGCCTTATCCCATCTGGCAAAATTGGGGCTAACAGTGAATACAGCTACACTCCCTGGTGGTAAAAACAGCCCACTTGTTCTGCTGCACCTATGGAAACTTGCCCTATCTGAATGGGAGTGGACCGAGGGGGGCAGCACTTGCTAGACTAGTATTGTTGCCTGCAATCTAGACAAGTACAGTGGCTGATTCTATTGTCCCATCCAAAGGTGGAAAAGTTTGGGAGTTTTCCCAAACTTTTATAGAGATAAGGAAAAACAGTAGTGAGAGTAAAGAATAAATGGGTTGTGAACTAAAAGAAATCCAGTATTATATTAATACCTTGAAAGAGGCTTACAGCAAGAAATGATATTTTGTCTCCTAGTTCAATTATACCAGCTGCTGTAAAGGGTGAAGCTGTATGTTTGCTGAGAGCACCTGACAAGACTGAATGGAAGCTTGCAAACCTGAGTGACCTTGCCTGGGAGACATTCATACAATGGACTGGACTAATTATTACTGATTGAATGAGATTCTAGTAATTTTTAGTATCTTTTGAGTTGTATATCCTTTTGATGTGAGGAATCCAAGACTGAGGGTGGGCTGTGATACTATGAAATACATATTTGGTCTTTGGCCTGTTGCCTGGCATACAACTTCTAAAATCCTCAAAAACTCCAAAGTGATGTCTTTTTGTATGCTAATGAGGTGACTGCTGTTTTGGCAGCCCCTAGGTAGCTTCAGGATGGGGGCTGGCCAGAGGAAAGACCAAGGCAGGATGACAGGAACATTTAGCCCTATTCCCACCCTCCAGAGAGGGGAGGGGGTAAAGGTAAAGGTAATCAACAGTAGCCAGTGCTTTAATCAATCATGGCTGTGTAAAGAAGCCCCGATAAAACCCCAGAATGATGGGGTTCAGGGAGCTTCTGCATAGCTGTACACGTGGAGGTTCCTGGAGGGTGACATACATGGAAGCTCTGCATCCCTCCCTTCCCCCACACCTCACTGTATGCATCTCTTCCACTGTATCCTTTGTAATACACCTTATAATAAATTGGTAAATGATTTTCCTGAATTCTGTGAGCTGCTTTAGCAAATTAATTGGATCCAAAGAGGGGGCTGTGTGATCCTTGATTTATAGCCTGTTGGTCAGACGCACATGTGAAACAACCTGGGACTTGCCATTTTCATCTGAAGGTGAGGAGAAGTCTTGGGGATTGAGCCTTCAACCTGTGGGATCTGACACTATCTCCAGGTAGATAGTGTCAGAACAGAACTGAACTGAATTAGAGGACACCCAGCTGGTGTCCACTGCAACTACTTGCTTGCTTGTTCACTGGGAGAAATCCCCACACATTTGGTCACAGAGGTCATCTGTGTCGACTCTTGTTGAATGAAAAACGATGAGTTTGTGTCCTTTGTAGGGACATGGATGAACCTGGAAACCATAATTCTCAGCAAACTGACACAAGAACACAAAATCAAACACCACATGTTCTCACTCATAGGCGGGTGTTGAACAATGAGAACACAT